>JAUIRK010000532.1:0-10176 GCA_030549495.1 Nectonema munidae
GAGACTTACGACCACGGCTAGAGCCAAATTTTTTTGGCCGTAAGTCTCAAATGGCCGTAAGTAACAAACAAATAAAAATAATAAAACACAGAAGTTTATTTATTAATAAAAGCGTCCAGTGTCGTTTGTTTTAAACAAATCAATTTTCTTCTTTCCACAATCTCTTTTCCTTTATTTGCAACTTCAAGAAGTTCTGTAGAATTAGACTGAAGGGCGAAAATTCGTAGAATTTCAAGAGATTTCAATGCATCTTCAGAAGTAACTAAGGCATTCTTTTCCTCTTCACTATCTTCCTGTTCTGTCTCATTTTGCTTCAAGCTTTTTGGAGAGTTTTCTACAACAAAGAAAAGACTTCACAAGTTTCAACTTCGTCGTCACATTGTATATATTCTTCCCATGTAGTTTCTTCAAACAAAACTTCAAAAGTTTTGTCATCAAAAAGTTGAGAAACTTCCGTTTCGTTGTTGTTTAGATCTTCGTAGGTATTCTGCAAAAATCCACATTTGCCGAAGCACTTTTTTATTGTTTCAGGTGACACCGATTTCCACGAAGATATTACCCATTGAATACTATCAAAAACACTAACTTTTTTTGCTAAATCTGAAATGTTCTCTAAATTTTTCATATTCAAAAGAAAGTGATTAAGTAGCATTTTTCTATAGATGGATTTAAAATTTTTGAAAATGCCTGCATCACATGGTTGAAGTTTAGATGTTGTGTTGGGTGGTAATTAAATTAATTGAACATTTGAGACTTCTGATGGAGGATGAGCGGCACAATTCACTGTACAACAAATTTTAGTGTTGAAAAAAAAACATAGAACTCTTATGCTTTTTTATTATCAAGTTTGATCCACTGAATATGAATTTGATAATAAAATGTGTATATCACGTCACATTTTTTTGTAAATCGTAAATTTGATAATAATAATAATTAATTGATTTTTACTTATTTTGAATATATCCTAAATTATATTTATTTGAAAAAAATATACTAAATTTGTTTCTTATATTTGTTTTTTCTTTTGTAAGATGTTTCAGGTGTATCACGTTTAAGGTTCCAGTAAAAGTCCGCGAGCATAGCAGGAGTCCACTTTCTCTTGTACCTACTTTCTATTAACCCGTTAACGACCAGAATAATCAGACGATATCTAATGTAAAGCAGAAGATTTGTATTAAAGAGCTTTGATAAACGCAGACGATTTTATTTTTGTAAAGTCGACTATAGTCGACATGGGCGTTAACGGGTTAAAGCAATGTCTTGATGGAATCTTTCTCCATGCTCATCACTTACATCTGCGGTATTTCTTGGAAAAAAAGATAGGTGAGAATGAAGAAAATGTATTTTGAGTGACATATTGCACCCAAGATCTCTATAGCTATTAATTAGTCCTTGAACTTTTATTTCTCATCGTATCTTCATGTTTTCCTAGAAGTCCTTTGCTTACATCTTTAAAAGCTTGCGAAGCTACCAATTCAGTTTGATCCATTGTAATTTCAAAATTTTTATCATAAATTAGCTTACGAATCTGAGGACCTATAAAAATACCTTCATTGATCTTAGCATCGCTTATTTTAGGAAAAATCTTTTTAAGATACTGAAAACAAGGCTTACTGTGTTAAATTAACCAATTGTGCTCTTTGTATTTGATGCGTTCAAGAATAAAAGCCAAGTTTTCATAGTTTTCTTTCAAAATAATGGAATGAGCGATTGGAATAGAAGGCATAGTGTTTCCAATATGCAACAAAAGAGCTTTCATGCTGTAAAGCGATTGGTCTATGAATAACCTCCACATATTTGGATCACATGACATTTCAAGTACACTAAATAAACCATCGATATCGTTACAGTAACTCAAACTGTTTTCTAAAGAAAAAAACTTCTCTATATCGGTAGAACGTTTTCTGAACATACTAATTTTAACATCTTCATTTAACAAATGCCATTGCTGTAAACGAGACGCCAGGAGTTCTCTCTGTTGCTTAGTAAGTGATAAATCACGAACAAGATCATTTAGTTCAGTTTGTGTTATGAGATGTGGTTTCTTATCGGATTCCAGCACTGCTGCATAATTTGTATCATGCATTTCTGAATCTTCTGAGTTGTAGCTTTCATCGCTTGGCACTTTTAAAGGTAGCTGAGGTACAGGAATATCATTTGAATGTGAGACTGGGCGAATAGCAGAAGCAAGACTTGGATACAAAATAGATTTGTTGTTTTCCAGGCCCTTTTCCTTTTACCCAAGCAGAAAGAGAACTTGTACATTTAACACAGCATATGTGGGGTGCCCAGTTTTTGTCTTGATCACGAACTTTACATCCAAAGTATAGCTCATAAAGTTTTTTGACATGTGGTGTCAAATGCCTCTTGTATTGGTTTAATGTAACTGAACCACATATGTAGCAAAATGTATCAAGTAAATTTTTACACTCTCTCGGCATTTTGAAATTTTAACTTTTACAAATTAAAGAATAATATTCTAAAAAAGATACATCTATAATATAAAGATTGCAAGCGAATCATATATATATATATATATCAGAGGTCTAGCAAGACCTCCGGGGAGACAAATTGTTTTAAAATCTAAATTTATTTTTTACAAAAAACTGAAAGGTGCCACAAAAAAATCACTTTCATATTCGTTATCAGCGTGAAAAATACTCTTAAAAAATGCTAATCAAATTTTCGGTTTTTTTTTTATTGTTGTACAGTGTTATCAACTAAGAGTGCGATTTTTCTTTTTTCTACTTTCATTTTGTTGTTCAATATGTTCAACCATTCTTTGAAAATCACACTGCTCATCCACGATTTTTTGTTGTGTCTGTATATTAACGGTAATTTCTCAACCCTAAAACCACGAAAACATCGAGGATTTTTTGACTTACCAATTATAAGGGGTTTTAACTTTTCTCCTTCTGCAGAACACGCTAGCATCAATGTCAATCTCTCTTTACTACTTTTTCCCAAATTACACTTATCACCTTTGACAGCGTAACTTCTTTTGGGAATCGATCTGAAAAAAAGACTTGTCTCATCTGCATTGAATATATTTTTTGGTTCATAATTCTTAAAGATGAGAGGAATTCTTTTCACCCAATCATTTATCACGTCTTCATTAACTTCAGATGCTTCCCCAGAAAGTATGTAACTTTTAATATTATGACGCAATAAAAAGGATTTTAACCAGCCATTAGAAGCGCAAAAAGTTGATTGATTTAGTTATGAAGCTATACACAATGCTTTTTCTTGTATTAAAGGTCCAGTAACAGGAATATTTTTACTTCTTGCGTAACAAAACCACTCCCATACTTTTTTTATCAACTTCTTCATATGTAATTTTTCTAGCTTTGAAAAATTTTGAATCTGTATTGCATTCTCCTGATTTCCAAATTTTGAGAATGTTTTCTTTATCTTTTACTATTGCCTGAATTTGAGTTTTACCAACTGCAAATTCGCTAGCAATTGATCTTGAAGACTTCCCTTGGTCACTTTTTCCAAGAACTTTAACTCTTTCTTCAAGTGATAAAATTTTTCGTTTTTTTGAATTGGACATGCAAAAATTAGTAAATAACTTGTACCAAAATAAACTAAAATAACAAATTAGTAATATGTAAAACTTGTTTATTATAACTTGATAAAAAAACACACCTATATAGCGTATTAAAAATTATTAATTATTCTAACTAAAAAACTTTCAATACTTAAATATTATTCTGAAACCTTAATACTAAAGAGACATTGATTTTTTAAAAATGGAAAAAATATATTCAATATTGATAAAAATTATTATATCCATTTGGATGAAAAAATTATAGTATACATAAAATCTAAAAATACAGTGAAAATTTTATATCAATAAAAAGCAAACCCTTACTAATCGCTTTAAGCCCATAAAATCTTCAATCTAAAAACATGATCTTGTTTTTTACCTCTAACTATAAAGCAATTGTCATCAAAGTAAAATGATAAAAATAGTTATGATATTAAGCTTTTATAATTAAGTATCTATAAATGGGATTAATAGAATAAAAATAAAAAGTTACTTTTTTTGTAAAACTGAGAAATTTTATTAAAAAGTTGAATATAAAATATGAAATATTTGAGCTTTATTTCCTTACCAAAAAATAACAGAAGTACTAGGAAGAAAAGAAAGAATCCTTCCAAGTTTTCTTGTCGCCTTTATTGACAACCCTTCAAAGTATGAGTAAGTTATGATTTGTTTTTTGTAGGTGCAAGAGAAAGGGTACGATTTTCTTTAGTGAGAGTAAAATTGCATTCGAATGTGTGTTTGTACTTCACTGTAAGAATATGACATATTATGATGCATATCTCTCTCTTTGCTAAACTCTACATATTAATAGTGGCCTTTTTTAACATCTTGCTTATGTTGAGTGGCCGTTGGTCGCGTTTGAAGGTGGCCGTTGAATGGAGATACATTTCCACTGAAGAACTGTCGTGGCAAAATAAAAATGGTCGCATGTCTTTCGATTTGGTTATCGTTTTTTCTACTCACTAATTGTCTGACATTCATTTTTTTGTGAACTTTAATTTTGATTGACCTTTGGAAAATCCAGCCTTTTTAATACTTTTGTTATAACTACACTGTAAAAAGTCGTTTAGAGTTTAAACATGTTTTAATGTGTTTATGAGTTTAATTTCTAAACACTACGTCATTTTCAGTGTTTTTGAGTCCTCTTTCTCTTATGTTTAGACAACACGTGTTTACACTTTGAAGATAATCTATGAGAAACGGGAAGCTTATCGACTCAAAGTCGTTCTCCCTCCATCACACATCTCTTTTCATTTGCTACATTCTCATTTTCAAAAAGCCTTCTCGTTTCATTTGATCTCCTACTTTTTTTGGATTTCCTTCCAGCTATAATTTCACTCAACTTCTTTTTTCAAGAGGGTATTTTACAAAAAAAACTCAATTTTACAAGTTTTTTGTGTCTTATTTTTTGAATTTTGTTTTCGTTATTGTTTTAGGCAAAAACTAAATAATAATCTTTCAATAAAAACTTTTAAAAAAAGTTTAATTTATTTAGTTAAAACTTTATTTGTGCACAATAATTCTGTGATGTATAATTACCCAACTTCTCTTTTATAGAATAAAATAAGAATAAATATAATCTTTTATAGAGAAGTTTAATAGAATAAAATTATCTTTTATTTTATTAACAAAAGTGATAAGCTTTTATATTTTCTTTGAATATTTCAGTTCCTCATTTTTATGCTTTAAAATTTTTGACTATTTTGCATTTTGTTAGATTAGTTAATTATATAAAAAAATTTATGTTAATATGAAAAATCTGAAATTAAAATAGGAGGAGAATAATACACCTGCCACCAGCACAGTGGCGTAGCAGCACAGGTAATAGTAGAATTTAGGGGGGCAAGCATATTGGAAATAAAATTATTTGGGGGGGGGGGGGGGGGGTGGGGGCACTGCCCCTCTGGCTACGCCACTGCACCAGCACTGACAATGAAAAATTGTTCTTATCTTTTTAGATTATTACAGAATTTTTGGTTTTTTCTTTTTAATTTTTAATTTAATCAATATTTAAACTAACTGCGTTCTTGCCTCAATATAGAGTAGTTTTTAGAGTTTAAAAGCACTTTTCGGTATAGGAATTTTATAGAGTTTTTTATGTATACCCCATGCCTCCCCTGCCAAAAATTTCTCATTACGCGACTGTATATTGAACTTGGTTTTGGGTTTGAATATTTTACAGAAATTAAAATAATGGCCACACTGATTTTATATTACCTATTTATGTTTTTAAACTTAGTTCGGATTTCCACGATTTATTTCCAGATTATCTTTAAATCTTTCAAATTTTGTTAATAATTTTTTTAAATATGTAATTTTTACATTATCTTTGTATTTTATTTGCCTCGATATTTTAAAAAACTTTTAAGAAAATAATATATTTTGTTATCAAACTAAGTTTAGTTTAAGCTTTGATCTGTTAAATTTATTTTCAGTAAATATGAAATGTTCAATCTGTACCTTTTTTACACCTTATGAAGAAGAGTTCATATATTTTTTCCGTCATCGACACGATAAAGATTTTTTTGTCAAATGCTCATCGAAAAACTGTTTTACTAAATTTTATTCTTATGAATCGTTTCGTAAACATTGCTCAAGAAAACTTTTGAACTTTTAGGTAGAATTTAAATCGTGCAAATTGCAAAGTATAGGTAATAACTTTTGTAACATCGTATGAGGTAGCAAAATATGAACAGAAAGTTTGATATTTTTTGATTTTTTAAAGAATATTTTTCGATTCTTTGATTACAGAATTTTATTTTGATTATTTGATAAAATAAATTATTTAATATCGTGAAAAAATTAATAACTTATCTAACATCCTCTCCCCGAATGAGGTATATCAAATCTTACATCTAGCAAAATATGAACTGATAGGTTGGAGATGAATTATCGCGGTATACAGGTTGTAGATGAACCATCGTCTCCCCGAATGGGGTATATGAAATCTTACATCTAGCAGAATGTGAACAGAAAGTTGAACATTATCTCCCTAGTTATTTGTACATGGAATAGAAACCATCGTAGTATACAGGTTGAAGATGAATCATCGTAGTATACAGGTTGGAGATGAATTATCGTAGTATACAGGTTGGAGATGAATCATTGTAGTATATAGTTTGGAGATGAATCAGCGTAGAATACAGGTTGGAGAAGAATCATCGTAATATACGGGTTGGAGATAACACGCAAGTTGTCTACCCGCGTTCAACCGTACAGGTTATGAGAATATATCATTACATATTAGAGAAGAGTTTTTTAAACTCTTTATACTGAAAAAATATTTCTTCAAATATATTACTGTTTTAGTTTAAAATGCATCCCTTATCTGCTAATTAATGGTATGAAGCCCATGGAAAATATAAACAGTAAAATGGTATTTCTTAAGGACTTATGATATAAGTAATGTATTCTGAAAGCCCATAAAAAAGGCTTTAATTTGGTATATCGCATGATGCATTTTGTTGAGAAATGTGAAAGTTATAAGCGTTTTAATATTTGACTAAGATTTAAGCTAGGAATACTACAAATAAACTAAGCGTACACTAGCCCGATAAAATAAACCACACACGCGTGCTAAAGATGTGGTGAAGCGTATGTTAGATAAGAATTCACTGCGCTCACAAACGCGTAATGCAACATGTGTTAACCTTTCTTCGCATAATTATGCTCTAAAATCAATCAATAATGTGATTTATTCTTCGCACACTGTCGGTATAAATATAACGAATGCCCTTCGTTAAAAATTAGAAAGGTTATATCTAAACTAAATAAAAGTAGACTACGATTATCCAACAAAACTCGTACATTTAATCGACATTTTTCACTTGAAAAATAATTTAAAATTTATTAGAAAAATATTATACTGACCTATACTACTGACCCATAAAAAGTAAAAAATAAATATTAATTTTCGACAGTTTTATTTAACTATGACATTTAAAAATGTTAAAAACCATATTCTACCTTTGTGAATATAAAATTTTGAAGAAATAATATATAAACTCATCACGTTAATTATTGGTATTTTTTGAAACTAGATAAAAGATGACTGACCTCACATAAAAGTGGATTTTGGAAAAATAAAAATATATTTATTTGTAAAAACTAGCCTTTTTTACCCACAAAGAGTATAGCTTCAAATCTTGTACATTCGATCAACATTTTTCATTTCAAAAATAATTTTAAATTCATTAGAAAAACATTAAACTGACCTATACTACTGACCTTTAAAAAGTAAAAAATATATATTAATTTTCGACAGTTTTCTTCAACTATGAAATTTTAAAATGTAAAAAACCATATTTTACCTTTGTGAATATAAAATATTGAAAAATAGTATATAAATTCATGACGTTAATTATTATTGGTATTTTTTGAAACTAGTTAAAAGTTGACGGACCTCACATAAAAGCAGATTTTGGAAAAATGAAAATATATTTATTTGTATAACCTAGCCTATGTTAACCACAAAGAGTATACCTTTCCAATGATACCATTTTCATTCAATTTTTTTTTTAAAAATCTTCACATTATGCTTCAATAAAAAGGTGGTCCGTAATTTTTTCAAAAAATTAGACTAAATTTTTCGAAGTAAAGTCCATTTATTAAAATTTGTTAAAACTTTTGCAAAAATAAATTATTCTAGAGTATGTAGAAACGATAAGCTTTCTAATGATATATATATCATTAAAAAGAAATATTGAAAAACAGTTTAATTCTTTCTGCAAATCAAACAAGTAAAAATTTGCAAAAAGTAGTATTGGTAGTATTATTATTATTATTATTACTAGACGGTCCTGTGTTTGTCTCTCGCTTCGCTCGAGACGTAGGATTCTAGGTCTCAAAAATCTAGGTCCACTTAAAGATCATTGGTAAAATTCTAGGTCCACTTAAATATCATTGGTAAAATTCTAGGTCCACTTAAATATCATTGGTAAAATTCTAGGTACAAGATCATTGGTAAAATTCTAGGTCCAGTTAAAGATCATTGGTACTCCCGTGATTCTAGATCCTGTTAAAGATCATTGGTACCAACGTGATTCTAGGTTCCCTTAAATATCATTGGTACTGGGATTCTAGGTACACTCAAAAGATCATTGGTACCTGAATTATAGATACCATCAATAAACCCGTAAAGATCATTGTTACCCCTGTAAAGATCATTGGTACCACTGTAAAGATCATTGGTACCCCTGTAAAGATCATTGGTACCACTGTAAAGATCATAGGTACCCGAAAAATCATTGGTACCCGCCGAAAAGATCATTGGTACCCGCCGAAAAATCATTGGTACCCGCGGAAAAGATCATTGGTACCCGCGGAAAAGATCAGTGGTACCCGCGGAAAAGATCATTGGTACCCGCGGAAAAGATCATTGGTACCCGCGCAAAAGATCATTGGTACCCGCGGAAAAGATCATTGGTACCCGCGGAAAAGATCATTGGTACCCGCGGAAAAGATCATTGGTACCCGCGGAAAAGATCATTGGTACCCGCGGAAAAGATCATTGGTACCCGCGGAAAAGATCATTGGTACCCGCGGAAAAGATCATTGGTACCCGCGGAAAGATCATTGGTACCGGCGGAAAAGATCATTGGTACCCGCGGAAAAGATCATTGGTACCCGCGGAAAAGATCATTGGTACCCGCGCAAAAGATCATTGGTACCCGCGGAAAAGATCATTGGTACCCGCGCAAAAGATCATTGGTACCCGCGGAAAAGATCATTGGTACCCGCGGAAAAGATCATTGGTACCCGCGCAAAAGATCATTGGTACCCGCGCAAAAGATCATTGGTACCCGCGCAAAAGATCATTGGTACCCGCGGAAAAGATCATTGGTACCCGCGCAAAAGATCATTGGTACCCGCGTAAAAGATCATTGGTACCCGCGCAAAAGATCATTGGTACCCACGGAAAAGATCATTGGTACCCGCGGAAAAGATCATTGGTACCCGCGTTAAAGATCATTGGTACCCGCGGAAAAGATCATTGGTACCCGCGTTAAAGATCATTGGTACCCGCGTTAAAGATCATTGGTACCCGCGGAAAAGATCATTGGTACCCGCGGAAAAGATCATTGGTACCCGCGGAAAAGATCATTGGTACCCGCGGAAAAGATCATTGGTACCCGCGGAAAAGATCATTGGTACCCGCGGAAAAGATCATTGGTACCCGCGGAAAAGATCATTGGTACCCGCGGAAAAGATCATTGGTACCCGCGCAAAAGATCATTGGTACCCGCGCAAAAAGATCATTGGTACCCGCGCAAAAGATCATTGGTACCCGCGCAAAAGATCATTGGTACCCGCGCAAAAGATCATTGGTACCCGCGGAAAAGATCATTGGTACCCGGGGCGCGGAAAAGATCATTGGTACCCGCGCAAAAGATCATTGGTACCCGCGCAAAGATCATTGGTACCCGCGGAAAAGATCATTTTGGTACCCGCGAAAAAGATCATTGGTACCCGCGAGGAAAAGATCATTGGTACCCGCGAAAAAGATCATTGGTACCCGCGCAAAAGATCATTGGTACCCAGCGCAAAAGATCATTGGTACCCGCGGAAAAGATCATTGGTACCCGCGCAAAAGATCATTGGTACCCGCGCAAAAGATCATTGGTACC
>JAUIRK010000533.1:0-11548 GCA_030549495.1 Nectonema munidae
ACAGTAGAACTTGAGACTTACGACCACGGCTAGAGCCAAATTTTTTTGGCCGTAAGTCTCAAATGGCCGTAAGTAACAAACAAATAAAAATAATAAAACACAGAAGTTTATTTATTAATAAAAGCGTCCAGTGTCGTTTGTTTTAAACAAATCAATTTTCTTCTTTCCACAATCTCTTTTCCTTTATTTGCAACTTCAAGAAGTTCTGTAGAATTAGACTGAAGGGCGAAAATTCGTAGAATTTCAAGAGATTTCAATGCATCTTCAGAAGTAACTAAGGCATTCTTTTCCTCTTCACTATCTTCCTGTTCTGTCTCATTTTGCTTCAAGCTTTTTGGAGAGTTTTCTACAACAAAAGAAAAGACTTCACAAGTTTCAACTTCGTCGTCACATTGTATATATTCTTCCCATGTAGTTTCTTCAAACAAAACTTCAAAAGTTTTGTCATCAAAAAGTTGAGAAACTTCCGTTTCGTTGTTGTTTAGATCTTCGTAGGTATTCTGCAAAAATCCACATTTGCCGAAGCACTTTTTTATTGTTTCAGGTGACACCGATTTCCACGAAGATATTACCCATTGAATACTATCAAAAACACTAACTTTTTTTGCTAAATCTGAAATGTTCTCTAAATTTTTCATATTCAAAAGAAAGTGATTAAGTAGCATTTTTCTATAGATGGATTTAAAATTTTTGAAAATGCCTGCATCACATGGTTGAAGTTTAGATGTTGTGTTGGGTGGTAAGTAAATTAATTGAACATTTGAGACTTCTGATGGAGGATGAGCGGCACAATTCACTGTACAACAAATTTTAGTGTTGAAAAAAAAACATAGAACTCTTATGCTTTTTATTATCAAGTTTGATCCACTGAATATGAATTTGATAATAAAATGTGTATATCACGTCACATTTTTTTGTAAATCGTAAATTTGATAATAATAATAATTAATTGATTTTTACTTATTTTGAATATATCCTAAATTATATTTATTTGAAAAAAATATACTAAATTTGTTTCTTATATTTGTTTTTTCTTTTGTAAGATGTTTCAGGTGTATCACGTTTAAGGTTCCAGTAAAAGTCCGCGAGCATAGCAGGAGTCCACTTTCTCTTGTACCTACTTTCTATTAACCCGTTAACGACCAGAATAATCAGACGATATCTAATGTAAAGCAGAAGATTTGTATTAAAGAGCTTTGATAAACGCAGACGATTTTATTTTTGTAAAGTCGACTATAGTCGACATGGGCGTTAACGGGTTAAAGCAATGTCTTGATGGAATCTTTCTCCATGCTCATCACTTACATCTGCGGTATTTCTTGGAAAAAAAGATAGGTGAGAATGAAGAAAATGTATTTTGAGTGACATATTGCACCCAAGATCTCTATAGCTATTAATTAGTCCTTGAACTTTTATTTCTCATCGTATCTTCATGTTTTCCTAGAAGTCCTTTGCTTACATCTTTAAAAGCTTGCGAAGCTACCAATTCAGTTTGATCCATTGTAATTTCAAAATTTTTATCATAAATTAGCTTACGAATCTGAGGACCTATAAAAATACCTTCATTGATCTTAGCATCGCTTATTTTAGGAAAAATCTTTTTAAGATACTGAAAACAAGGCTTACTGTGTTAAATTAACCAATTGTGCTCTTTGTATTTGATGCGTTCAAGAATAAAAGCCAAGTTTTCATAGTTTTCTTTCAAAATAATGGAATGAGCGATTGGAATAGAAGGCATAGTGTTTCCAATATGCAACAAAAGAGCTTTCATGCTGTAAAGCGATTGGTCTATGAATAACCTCCACATATTTGGATCACATGACATTTCAAGTACACTAAATAAACCATCGATATCGTTACAGTAACTCAAACTGTTTTCTAAAGAAAAAAACTTCTCTATATCGGTAGAACGTTTTCTGAACATACTAATTTTAACATCTTCATTTAACAAATGCCATTGCTGTAAACGAGACGCCAGGAGTTCTCTCTGTTGCTTAGTAAGTGATAAATCACGAACAAGATCATTTAGTTCAGTTTGTGTTATGAGATGTGGTTTCTTATCGGATTCCAGCACTGCTGCATAATTTGCATCATGCATTTCTGAATCTTCTGAGTTGTAGCTTTCATCGCTTGGCACTTTTAAAGGTAGCTGAGGTACAGGAATATCATTTGAATGTGAGACTGGGCGAATAGCAGAAGCAAGACTTGGATACAAAATAGATTTTTTGTTTTCCAGGCCCTTTTCCTTTTACCCAAGCAGAAAGAGAACTTGTACATTTAACACAGCATATGTGGGGTGCCCAGTTTTTGTCTTGATCACGAACTTTACATCCAAAGTATAGCTCATAAAGTTTTTTGACATGTGGTGTCAAATGCCTCTTGTATTGGTTTAATGTAACTGAACCACATATGTAGCAAAATGTATCAAGTAAATTTTTACACTCTCTCGGCATTTTGAAATTTTAACTTTTACAAATTAAAGAATAATATTCTAAAAAAGATACATCTATAATATAAAGATTGCAAGCGAATCATATATATATATATCAGAGGTCTAGCAAGACCTCCGGGGAGACAAATTGTTTTAAAATCTAAATTTATTTTTTACAAAAAACTGAAAGGTGCCACAAAAAAATCACTTTCATATTCGTTATCAGCGTGAAAAATACTCTTAAAAAATGCTAATCAAATTTTCGGTTTTTTTTTTATTGTTGTACAGTGTTATCAACTAAGAGTGCGATTTTTCTTTTTTCTACTTTCATTTTGTTGTTCAATATGTTCAACCATTCTTTGAAAATCACACTGCTCATCCACGATTTTTTGTTGTGTCTGTATATTAACGGTAATTTCTCAACCCTAAAACCACGAAAACATCGAGGATTTTTTGACTTACCAATTATAAGGGGTTTTAACTTTTCTCCTTCTGCAGAACACGCTAGCATCAATGTCAATCTCTCTTTACTACTTTTTCCCAAATTACACTTATCACCTTTGACAGCGTAACTTCTTTTGGGAATCGATCTGAAAAAAAGACTTGTCTCATCTGCATTGAATATATTTTTTGGTTCATAATTCTTAAAGATGAGAGGAATTCTTTTCACCCAATCATTTATCACGTCTTCATTAACTTCAGATGCTTCCCCAGAAAGTATGTAACTTTTAATATTATGACGCAATAAAAAGGATTTTAACCAGCCATTAGAAGCGCAAAAAGTTGATTGATTTAGTTATGAAGCTATACACAATGCTTTTTCTTGTATTAAAGGTCCAGTAACAGGAATATTTTTACTTCTTGCGTAACAAAACCACTCCCATACTTTTTTTATCAACTTCTTCATATGTAATTTTTCTAGCTTTGAAAAATTTTGAATCTGTATTGCATTCTCCTGATTTCCAAATTTTGAGAATGTTTTCTTTATCTTTTACTATTGCCTGAATTTGAGTTTTACCAACTGCAAATTCGCTAGCAATTGATCTTGAAGACTTCCCTTGGTCACTTTTTCCAAGAACTTTAACTCTTTCTTCAAGTGATAAAATTTTTCGTTTTTTTGAATTGGACATGCAAAAATTAGTAAATAACTTGTACCAAAATAAACTAAAATAACAAATTAGTAATATGTAAAACTTGTTTATTATAACTTGATAAAAAAACACACCTATATAGCGTATTAAAAATTATTAATTATTCTAACTAAAAAACTTTCAATACTTAAATATTATTCTGAAACCTTAATACTAAAGAGACATTGATTTTTTAAAAATGGAAAAAATATATTCAATATTGATAAAAATTATTATATCCATTTGGATGAAAAAATTATAGTATACATAAAATCTAAAAATACAGTGAAAATTTTATATCAATAAAAAGCAAACCCTTACTAATCGCTTTAAGCCCATAAAATCTTCAATCTAAAAACATGATCTTGTTTTTTACCTCTAACTATAAAGCAATTGTCATCAAAGTAAAATGATAAAAATAGTTATGATATTAAGCTTTTATAATTAAGTATCTATAAATGGGATTAATAGAATAAAAATAAAAAGTTACTTTTTTTGTAAAACTGAGAAATTTTATTAAAAAGTTGAATATAAAATATGAAATATTTGAGCTTTATTTCCTTACCAAAAAATAACAGAAGTACTAGGAAGAAAAGAAAGAATCCTTCCAAGTTTTCTTGTCGCCTTTATTGACAACCCTTCAAAGTATGAGTAAGTTATGATTTGTTTTTTGTAGGTGCAAGAGAAAGGGTACGATTTTCTTTAGTGAGAGTAAAATTGCATTCGAATGTGTGTTTGTACTTCACTGTAAGAATATGACATATTATGATGCATATCTCTCTCTTTGCTAAACTCTACATATTAATAGTGGCCTTTTTTAACATCTTGCTTATGTTGAGTGGCCGTTGGTCGCGTTTGAAGGTGGCCGTTGAATGGAGATACATTTCCACTGAAGAACTGTCGTGGCAAAATAAAAATGGTCGCATGTCTTTCGATTTGGTTATCGTTTTTTCTACTCACTAATTGTCTGACATTCATTTTTTTGTGAACTTTAATTTTGATTGACCTTTGGAAAATCCAGCCTTTTTAATACTTTTGTTATAACTACACTGTAAAAAGTCGTTTAGAGTTTAAACATGTTTTAATGTGTTTATGAGTTTAATTTCTAAACACTACGTCATTTTCAGTGTTTTTGAGTCCTCTTTCTCTTATGTTTAGACAACACGTGTTTACACTTTGAAGATAATCTATGAGAAACGGGAAGCTTATCGACTCAAAGTCGTTCTCCCTCCATCACACATCTCTTTTCATTTGCTACATTCTCATTTTCAAAAAGCCTTCTCGTTTCATTTGATCTCCTACTTTTTTTGGATTTCCTTCCAGCTATAATTTCACTCAACTTCTTTTTTCAAGAGGGTATTTTACAAAAAAAACTCAATTTTACAAGTTTTTTGTGTCTTATTTTTTGAATTTTGTTTTCGTTATTGTTTTAGGCAAAAACTAAATAATAATCTTTCAATAAAAACTTTTAAAAAAAGTTTAATTTATTTAGTTAAAACTTTATTTGTGCACAATAATTCTGTGATGTATAATTACCCAACTTCTCTTTTATAGAATAAAATAAGAATAAATATAATCTTTTATAGAGAAGTTTAATAGAATAAAATTATCTTTTATTTTATTAACAAAAGTGTTAAGCTTTTATATTTTCTTTGAATATTTCAGTTCCTCATTTTTATGCTTTAAAATTTTTGACTATTTTGCATTTTGTTAGATTAGTTAATTATATAAAAAAATTTATGTTAATATGAAAAATCTGAAATTAAAATAGGAGGAGAATAATACACCTGCCACCAGCACAGTGGCGTAGCAGCACAGGTAATAGTAGAATTTAGGGGGGCAAGCATATTGGAAATAAAATTATTTGGGGGGGGGGGGGGGGGCACTGCCCCTCTGGCTACGCCACTGCACCAGCACTGACAATGAAAAATTGTTCTTATCTTTTTAGATTATTACAGAATTTTTGGTTTTTTCTTTTTAATTTTTAATTTAATCAATATTTAAACTAACTGCGTTCTTGCCTCAATATAGAGTAGTTTTTAGAGTTTAAAAGCACTTTTCGGTATAGGAATTTTATAGAGTTTTTTATGTATACCCCATGCCTCCCCTGCCAAAAATTTCTCATTACGCGACTGTATATTGAACTTGGTTTTGGGTTTGAATATTTTACAGAAATTAAAATAATGGCCACACTGATTTTATATTACCTATTTATGTTTTTAAACTTAGTTCGGATTTCCACGATTTATTTCCAGATTATCTTTAAATCTTTCAAATTTTGTTAATAATTTTTTTAAATATGTAATTTTTACATTATCTTTGTATTTTATTTGCCTCGATATTTTAAAAAACTTTTAAGAAAATAATATATTTTGTTATCAAACTAAGTTTAGTTTAAGCTTTGATCTGTTAAATTTATTTTCAGTAAATATGAAATGTTCAATCTGTACCTTTTTTACACCTTATGAAGAAGAGTTCATATATTTTTTCCGTCATCGACACGATAAAGATTTTTTTGTCAAATGCTCATCGAAAAACTGTTTTACTAAATTTTATTCTTATGAATCGTTTCGTAAACATTGCTCAAGAAAACTTTTGAACTTTTAGGTAGAATTTAAATCGTGCAAATTGCAAAGTATAGGTAATAACTTTTGTAACATCGTATGAGGTAGCAAAATATGAACAGAAAGTTTGATATTTTTTGATTTTTTAAAGAATATTTTTCGATTCTTTGATTACAGAATTTTATTTTGATTATTTGATAAAATAAATTATTTAATATCGTGAAAAAATTAATAACTTATCTAACATCCTCTCCCCGAATGAGGTATATCAAATCTTACATCTAGCAAAATATGAACTGATAGGTTGGAGATGAATTATCGCGGTATACAGGTTGTAGATGAACCATCGTCTCCCCGAATGGGGTATATGAAATCTTACATCTAGCAGAATGTGAACAGAAAGTTGAACATTATCTCCCTAGTTATTTGTACATGGAATAGAAACCATCGTAGTATACAGGTTGAAGATGAATCATCGTAGTATACAGGTTGGAGATGAATTATCGTAGTATACAGGTTGGAGATGAATCATTGTAGTATATAGTTTGGAGATGAATCAGCGTAGAATACAGGTTGGAGAAGAATCATCGTAATATACGGGTTGGAGATAACACGCAAGTTGTCTACCCGCGTTCAACCGTACAGGTTATGAGAATATATCATTACATATTAGAGAAGAGTTTTTTAAACTCTTTATACTGAAAAAATATTTGTTCAAATATATTACTGTTTTAGTTTAAAATGCATCCCTTATCTGCTAATTAATGGTATGAAGCCCATGGAAAATATAAACAGTAAAATGGTATTTCTTAAGGACTTATGATATAAGTAATGTATTCTGAAAGCCCATAAAAAATGCTTTAATTTTGTATATCGCATGATGCATTTTGTTAAGAAATGTGAAAGTTATAAGCGTTTTAATATTTGACTAAGATTTAAGCTAGGAATACTACAAATAAAATAAGCGTACACTAGCCCGATAAAATAAACCACACACGCGTGCTAAAGATGTGGTGAAGCGTATGCGAGATAAGAATTCACTGCGCTCACAAACGCGTAATGCAACATGTGTTAATCTTTCTTCGCATAGTTATGCTCTAAAATCAATCAATAATGTGATTTATTCTTCGCACACTGTCGGTATAAATATAACGAATGCCCTTCGTTAAAAATTAGAAAGGTTGTATCTAAACTAAATAAAAGTAGACTACGATTATCCAACAAAACTCGTACATTTAATCGACATTTTTCACTTGAAAAATAATTTAAAATTTATTAGAAAAATATTATACTGACCTATACTACTGACCCATAAAAAGTAAAAAATAAATATTAATTTTCGACAGTTTTATTTAACTATGACATTTAAAAATGTTAAAAACCATATTCTACCTTTGTGAATATAAAATTTTGAAGAAATAATATATAAACTCATCACGTTAATTATTGGTATTTTTTGAAACTAGATAAAAGATGACTGACCTCACATAAAAGCGGATTTTGGAAAAATAAAAATATATTTATTTGTAAAACCTAGCCTTTTTTACCCACAAAGAGTATAGCTTCAAATCTTGTACATTCGATCAACATTTTTCATTTCAAAAATAATTTTAAATTCATTAGAAAAACATTAAACTGACCTATACTACTGACCTTTAAAAAGTAAAAAATATATATTAATTTTCGACAGTTTTCTTCAACTATGAAATTTTAAAATGTAAAAAACCATATTTTACCTTTGTGAATATAAAATATTGAAAAATAGTATATAAATTCATGACGTTAATTATTATTGGTATTTTTTGAAACTAGTTAAAAGTTGACGGACCTCACATAAAAGCAGATTTTGGAAAAATGAAAATATATTTATTTGTATAACCTAGCCTATGTTAACCACAAAGAGTATACCTTTCCAATGATACCATTTTCATTCAATTTTTTTTTTAAAAATCTTCACATTATGCTTCAATAAAAAGGTGGTCCGTAATTTTTTCAAAAAATTAGACTAAATTTTTCGAAGTAAAGTCCATTTATTAAAATTTGTTAAAACTTTTGCAAAAATAAATTATTCTAGAGTATGTAGCAAACGATAAGCTTTCTAATGATATATATATCATTAAAAAGAAATATTGAAAAACAGTTTAATTCTTTCTGCAAATCAAACAAGTAAAAATTTGCAAAAAGTTGTATTGGTAGTATTATTATTATTATTATTACTAGACGGTCCTGTGTTTGTCTCTCGCTTCGCTCGAGACGTAGGATTCTAGGTCTCAAAAATCTAGGTCCACTTAAAGATCATTGGTAAAATTCTAGGTCCACTTAAATATCATTGGTAAAATTCTAGGTCCACTTAAATATCATTGGTAAAATTCTAGGTACAAGATCATTGGTAAAATTCTAGGTCCAGTTAAAGATCATTGGTACTCCCGTGATTCTAGATCCTGTTAAAGATCATTGGTACCAACGTGATTCTAGGTTCCCTTAAATATCATTGGTACTGGGATTCTAGGTACACTCAAAAGATCATTGGTACCTGAATTATAGATACCATCAATAAACCCGTAAAGATCATTGGTACCCCTGTAAAGATCATTGGTACCACTGTAAAGATCATAGGTACCCGAAAAATCATTGGTACCCGCCGAAAAGATCATTGGTACCCGCCGAAAAGATCATTGGTACCCGCCGAAAAATCATTGGTACCCGCGGAAAAGATCATTGGTACCCGCGGAAAAGATCATTGGTACCCGCGGAAAAGATCATTGGTACCCGCGGAAAAGATCATTAGTACCCGCGGAAAAGATCATTGGTACCCGCGGAAAAGATCATTGGTACCCGCGGAAAAGATCATTGGTACCCGCGGAAAAGATCATTGGTACCCGCGGAAAAGATCATTGGTACCCGCGGAAAAGATCATTGGTACCCGCGGAAAAGATCATTGGTACCCGCGGAAAAGATCATTGGTACCCGCGGAAAAGATCATTGGTACCCGCGGAAAAGATCATTGGTACCCGCGGAAAAGATCATTGGTACCCGCGGAAAAGATCATTGGTACCCGCGGAAAAGATCATTGGTACCCGCGGAAAAGATCATTGGTACCCGCGGAAAAGATCATTGGTACCCGCGGAAAAGATCATTGGTACCCGCGGAAAAGATCATTGGTACCCGCGGAAAAGATCATTGGTACCCGCGGAAAAGATCATTGGTACCCGCGCAAAAGATCATTGGTACCCGCGCAAAAGATCATTGGTACCCGCGCAAAAGATCATTGGTACCCGCGCAAAAGATCATTGGTACCCGCGCAAAAGATCATTGGTACCCGCGCAAAAGATCATTGGTACCCGCGCAAAAGATCATTGGTACCCGCGCAAAAGATCATTGGTACCCGCGGAAAAGATCATTGGTACCCGCGCAAAAGATCATTGGTACCCGCGCAAAAGATCATTGGTACCCGCGGAAAAGATCAGTGGTACCCGCGGAAAAGATCATTGGTACCCGCGGAAAAGATCATTGGTACCCGCGCAAAAGATCATTGGTACCCGCGGAAAAGATCATTGGTACCCGCGGAAAAGATCATTGGTACCCGCGGAAAAGATCATTGGTACCCGCGGAAAAGATCATTGGTACCCGCGGAAAAGATCATTGGTACCCGCGGAAAAGATCATTGGTACCCGCGGAAAAGATCATTGGTACCCGCGGAAAAGATCATTGGTACCCGCGCAAAAGATCATTGGTACCCGCGCAAAAGATCATTGGTACCCGCGCAAAAGATCATTGGTACCCGCGCAAAAGATCATTGGTACCCGCGGAAAAGATCATTGGTACCCGCGGAAAAGATCATTGGTACCCGCGGAAAAGATCATTGGTACCCGCGGAAAAGATCATTGGTACCCGCGGAAAAGATCATTGGTACCCGCGGAAAAGATCATTGGTACCCGCGCAAAAGATCATTGGTACCCGCGGAAAAGATCATTGGTACCCGCGGAAAAGATCATTGGTACCCGCGCAAAAGATCATTGGTACCCGCGGAAAAGATCATTGGTACCCGCGGAAAAGATCATTGGTACCCGCGGAAAAGATCATTGGTACCCGCGGAAAAGATCATTGGTACCCGCGGAAAATATCATTGGTACCTGCGGAAAAGATCATTGGTACCCGCGGAAAAGATCATTGGTACCCGCGGAAAAGATCATTGGTACCCGCGCAAAAGATCATTGGTACCCGCGGAAAAGATCATTGGTACCCGCGGAAAAGATCATTGGTACCCGCGCAAAAGATCATTGGTACCCGCGGAAAAGATCATTGGTACCCGCGGAAAAGATCATTGGTACCCGCGGAAAAGATCATTGGTACCCGCGCAAAAGATCATTGGTACCCGCGCAAAAGATCATTGGTACCCGCGCAAAAGATCATTGGTACCCGCGCAAAAGATCATTGGTACCCGCGCAAAAGATCATTGGTACCCGCGCAAAAGATCATTGGTACCCGCGCAAAAGATCATTGGTACCCGCGCAAAAGATCATTGGTACCCGCGCAAAAGATCATTGGTACCTGCGGAAAAGATCATTGGTACCTGCGGAAAAGATCATTGGTACCCGCGGAAAAGATCATTGGTACCCGCGGAAAAGATCATTGGTACCCGCGCAAAAGATCATTGGTACCCGCGGAAAAGATCATTGGTACCCGCGGAAAAGATCATTGGTACCCGCGCAAAAGATCATTGGTACCGGCGCAAAAGATCATTGGTACCCGCGGAAAAGATCATTGGTACCCGCGGAAAAGATCATTGGTACCCGCGCAAAAGATCATTGGTACCCGCGCAAAAGATCATTGGTACCCGCGCAAAAGATCATTGGTACCCGCGCAAAAGATCATTGGTACCCGCGCAAAAGATCATTGGTACCCGCGCAAAAGATCATTGGTACCCGCGCAAAAGATCATTGGTACCCGCGCAAAAGATCATTGGTACCCGCGCAAAAGATCATTGGTACCCGCGCAAAAGATCATTGGTACCCGCGCAAAAGATCATTGGTACCCGCGCAAAAGATCATTGGTACCCGCGCAAAAGATCATTGGTACCCGCGCAAAAGATCATTGGTACCCGCGCAAAAGATCATTGGTACCCGCGCAAAAGATCATTGGTACCCGCGCAAAAGATCATTGGTACCCGCGCAAAAGATCATTGGTACCCGCGCAAAAGATCATTGGTACCCGCGCAAAAGATCATTGGTACCCGTGCAAAAGATCATTGGTACCCGCGGAAAAGATCATTGGTACCCGCGGAAAAGATCATTGGTACCCGCGCAAAAGATCATTGGTACCCGCGGAAAAGATCATTGGTACCCGCGCAAAAGATCATTGGTACCCGCGGAAAAGATCATTGGTACCCGCGGAAAAGATCATTGGTACATTGGTAAAATTTT
>JAUIRK010000535.1:0-170659 GCA_030549495.1 Nectonema munidae
ATATTATCATTCATTTTACCAAGTCTACGGATTTCTTTAATTTTTACATTACAAAGATTTAAATGCTTATTAAACATTTCTTCTATGAAAAGTTCATCATCAATCTTTTTTCCAGTATCTACTTCATACTCGTTTATACCATGAATGACATGATTAAGATTTCTTCTCTCTCTATCTGCATCAAGTTTTTTTTTGTTGAACCAAAGCATCTTGTACAATTGACTTGAAATTAACTACATCACTATATGATTTCGTGCCTGGCACAAGCATATCTTTGTTACTTTCAGGACTTGATAATTTTAAATTTATTTTACTTAAAGATTCTTCAACAACTTTATTCATATTTTCTTGTGATTTTTCTATAACTGAAATTTTATCTTCCACTTTACTTAAAGCTTCATTTACTTTAGAAAACTTTGTATCATTTTTTTCTTCAGATTCTTTGAAAAGAAGTTTAGTCGGCTTTTCATTCATATTTACACATTGTTTACAAAACCACCTTAAACCATTGCTTTCCCAGTCGTTCAGACTCTTTATCATTTGTTCATTAACATTTTGACAATTATGACAAAACCACTTTAAACAACAACTACATTTAATCATTGTATCAGCTTTTAATAAATAAGAAGAGCAGCTCCATTCGGTAGTAACATTTTTATTCTTTGATCATTTACTTTTCATTATTAAAAAATTAAAAATGAGAATTACTTAAAAAAAAAGTGTATTATTTACCCTTTCACTGTTTTCTCGTTCTTCCAAATTTTAAAATATCGTCTGCTTTTTAGAGGATGGAGTTGAAAGAGATTTAATGAAACATTTTATAAATATAAATTTTTGTAAATACCAGTCTTCTTTGCCGCTTTCCCGTACCAATTTAAACATTTTTTGCATCCTGGAATATATTCGCTTCACGGGATTTATCAAACTTCAAATTAAAAGTAAAACTTACTTTTATTTCATATATTAGTTTTTATCGTTAAATCTACACTAATCTAAGATTGAATTTGTACATTTTTTAATACTTTTTCTTGAATATACTTAAATCATATATGTATAAGAAATCAGTATGATAAAGGAACTTTCATAGTATTCCTCTTAATTAATATTCTTCTGATGAGAAAATTAATCTTTCGCCACCGACAAACCCGGAACTAATGGCACCAATCGAGCTTATCTTTATTGTGTTAGCAAATTCGACGGTATCATACATAGAACTGTCACTGGTCAGTTGAAGCGTCGGACTGTCGTGTCCACACTAGAGCTTCTGATTTCTCGATAAAATTTAATTCTCGAGAAACGAGAAAAAAAATATATGATTCTCGAGACTCGAGAAAAGTTTTGAGAAGTTAAAAAATATTAAAAATATTTTACGAAAAAAATATTTTAAAATAACATTTAAAAAAACAAGAGCATTTAAAGTTTCGTTTTTAAAACTCAATCGTTTTGGAGATAAAATTCTTCCCCATTGACAAGAAGTTGGTTGAATGCATAAAAGAGAATTATTTAACAATTGCATCGATTCTGATAAATCAAAATTTTTGTTTTGTTTGAACATCTGTAGTTCTTCTTCTATTGTACTAAATTTTTCTTTTTTTTTATCATAAATGAATTCTTTAATTTCTCTATTTAAACTTTGAGTTAGAGATTCTTCTTCAAACTCATCAACAGATTCGACTTTAATTTGGCTTTCTTGTATATCAGTTCCATGCTCCCAATAATGAGAAAAAATTTTATCAAAAATATTTTTTGCACCTTCTAAAATTTCTTCAAAATTTGAATATTCAAATGTTGATCGTGCATTACACATAATTATTTATTTTTTATTAATATTTATTTAAAATTTAACATGTTTTCAGTAATAAAATTTTTTTAAAATTCTTGATTCTCGACAAAAATTTCTCGAGAATGAAGAAATAAAAAAATTCTAAAATTCTCGAGAATCAGACTCGAGAATTCTCGAGACAGAAGCTCTAGTCCACACTCATCACTGATGCTGAGTTCAATTCATGAAATGTGGATAACAACCTGCTTCCAAGAAAGTGTTAAAACCTATCTTGGACTGACTTACCTTCTGTGGTAGCATAATCGAATTTTGCAACTACTCACAATTATGCTAATATGCATTTTTCATATAACATTCGATTACCCTACATTTATCTGTGCTCATGAGATTTTTTATTTCTAAACGCTAAACAACATATTATTTTAAAAAATAATTATTTAAATTTTGTATTATTTTTTGATGCATTTTTGTGTCTTTTAGAAAGAATTCACTCAAGTCAGACTTTGACTCAATTTTAAAAAGGTCCCACAAAAATTTGAAAGTTTACTTTATTTGAAATAAAAATATATCTATTATACTTCTCAAGCAAAAGAATTACAATAATATTTGTCACTATTTGATATCCCAGGGGCGACTATAGATGGGGATAATGCGCTCTAGCCCCCGGCTAGAGTATGTTTATCCTTTAATGAACTTACGTGAGAAAAAAAGCATTGTTTAATAATAAACGCATGAACTTGTATCTAAAGAAACTTGAACTAATAAATAATACTAGTTAGCTTAAAATGAATGGCAAATCTTCGTGCACAGCACTTTCACAAGGATGATGGAAAAAAGAAGAGATATATTAATCTCTATTATATAAGTATCTTTTTTATTTACTATAGGTAAAAGAGCGATACAAGTGCTGAATTCAGTCCACAACAAAATATACACTTATGGATCTGCATCACAAGTTTTATACGTTTCCACGGGAACATCACTCGATTGGGCACACAGTGAAGCCAAGATTTTATTAGCCTTTCTTATAGAACTACGCGATAACGGATTGTACAAGTTCATGCTTCCTTCCTACCAGATAATTCCTACCGGTGAAGAAGTTTGGGAGACGATCAAATATATAAGTAGATATGTTACCAAAAATTGCTATTCTAGGAATAAATGCCTTTCTGATGATTAAATTTGAATTTTGTCCATTTGTATAAATGGAAAGCAAAGTTTCTTTATACTTTTTCATACCTTAATTTCTCAGCAATCATTTCTCTTAAAAAGCATTCACATTTTCCGTATTTAAAAGTCCTCCTTAGTGAACAATACCATTACTAAAAAGCATTCACATTTTCCGTATTTAAAAGTCCTCCTTAGTGAACAATACAATTACTCTTAAAAAACATTTGCATTTTTCCGTATTTAAAAGTCCTCTTTAGTGAACAATACAATTACTCTTAAAAAACATTTGCATTTTTCCGTATTTAAAAGTTATCCTTAACAATACAATTACTCTTAAAAAACATTCATATTTTCCGTATTTAAAAGTCCTCCTTAGTGAACAATACAATTACTCTTAAAAAACATTTGCATTTTTCCGTATTTAAAAGTCCTCCTAAGTGAACAATACAATTACTCTTAAAAAACATTTGCATTTTTCCGTATTTAAAAGTTCTCCTTAACAATACAATTACTCTTAAAAAACATTTGCATTTTTCCGTATTTAAAAGTCCTCCTTAGTGAACAATACAATTACTCTTAAAAAACATTTGCATTTTTCCGTATTTAAAAGTTCTCCTTAACAATACAATTACTCTTAAAAAACATTTGCATTTTTCCGTATTTAAAAGTCCTCCTTAGTGAACAATACAATTACTCTTAAAAAACATTTGCATTTTTCCGTATTTAAAAGTTCTCCTTAACAATACAATTACTCTTAAAAAACATTTGCATTTTTCCGTATTTAAAAGTCCTCCTTAGTGAACAATACAATTACTCTTAAAAAACATTTGCATTTTTCCGTATTTAAAAGTCCTCCTTAGTGAACAATACAATTACTCTTAAAAAACATTTGCATTTTTCCGTATTTAAAAGTCCTCCTTAGTGAACAATACAATTACTCTTAAAAAACATTTGCATTTTTCCGTATTTAAAAGTCCTCCTTAGTGAACAATACAATTACTCTTAAAAAACATTTGCATTTTTCCGTATTTAAAAGTCCTCTTAAGTGAACAATACAATTACTCTTAAAAAACATTTGCATTTTTCCGTATTTAAAAGTCCTCCTTAGTGAACAATACAATTACTCTTAAAAAACATTTGCATTTTTCCGTATTTAAAAGTCCTCCTTAGTGAACAATACAATTACTCTTAAAAAACATTTGCATTTTTCCGTATTTAAAAGTTCTCCTTAACAATACAATTACTCTTAAAAAACATTTGCATTTTCCGTATTTAAAAGTCCTCCTTAGTGAACAATACAATTACTCTTAAAAAACATTTGCATTTTTCCGTATTTAAAAGTTCTCCTAGTGAACAATACAATTACTCTTAAAAAACATTTGCATTTTTCCGTATTTAAAAGTCCTCCTTAGTGAACAATACAATTACTCTTAAAAAACATTTGCATTTTTCCGTATTTAAAAGTTCTCCTTAACAATACAATTACTCTTAAAAAACATTTGCATTTTTCCGTATTTAAAAGTCCTCCTTAGTGAACAATACAATTACTCTTAAAAAACATTTGCATTTTTCCGTATTTAAAAGTTCTCCTTGAACAATACAATTACTCTTAAAAAACATTCACATTTTCCGTATTTAAAAGTCCTCCTTAGTGAACAATACAATTACTCTTAAAAAACATTTGCATTTTTCCGTATTTAAAAGTCCTCCTTAGTGAACAATACAATTACTCTTAAAAAACATTTGCATTTTTCCGTATTTAAAAGTCCTCCTTAGTGAACAATACAATTACTCTTAAAAAACATTTGCATTTTTCCGTATTTAAAAGTCCTCCTTAGTGAACAATACAATTACTCTTAAAAAACATTTGCATTTTTCCGTATTTAAAAGTCCTCCTTAGTGAACAATACAATTACTCTTAAAAAACATTTGCATTTTTCCGTATTTAAAAGTCCTCCTTAGTGAACAATACAATTACTCTTAAAAAACATTTGCATTTTTCCGTATTTAAAAGTCCTCCTTAGTGAACAATACAATTACTCTTAAAAAACATTTGCATTTTTCCGTATTTAAAAGTTCTCCTAGTGAACAATACAATTACTCTTAAAAAACATTTGCATTTTTCCGTATTTAAAAGTCCTCCTTAGTGAACAATACAATTACTCTTAAAAAACATTTGCATTTTTCCGTATTTAAAAGTCCTCCTTAGTGAACAATACAATTACTCTTAAAAAACATTTGCATTTTTCCGTATTTAAAAGTTCTCCTTGTAACAATACAATTACTCTTAAAAAACATTTGCATTTTTCCGTATTTAAAAGTCCTCCTTAGTGAACAATACAATTACTCTTAAAAAACATTTGCATTTTTCCGTATTTAAAAGTTCTCCTTAACAATACAATTACTCTTAAAAAACATTTGCATTTTTCCGTATTTAAAAGTCCTCCTAAGTGAACAATACAATTACTCTTAAAAAACATTTGCATTTTTCCGTATTTAAAAGTTCTCCTTAACAATACAATTACTTTTAAAAAACATTTGCATTTTCCGTATTTAAAAGTCCTCCTTAGTGAACAATACAATTACTCTTAAAAAACATTTGCATTTTTCCGTATTTAAAAGTTCTCCTTAACAATACAATTACTCTTAAAAAACATTCACATTTTCCGTATTTAAAAGTCCTCCTTAGTGAACAATACAATTACTCTTAAAAAACATTTGCATTTTTCCGTATTTAAAAGTTCTCCTTAACAATACAATTACTCTTAAAAAACATTTGCATTTTTCCGTATTTTAAAGTCCTCCTTAGTGAACAATACAATTACTCTTAAAAAACATTTGCATTTTTCCGTATTTAAAAGTTCTCCTTAACAATACAATTACTCTTAAAAAACATTTGCATTTTTCCGTATTTAAAAGTCCTCCTTAGTGAACAATACAATTACTCTTAAAAAACATTTGGATTTTTCCGTATTTAAAAGTTCTCCTTAACAATACAATTACTCTTAAAAAAACATTTGCATTTTTCCGTATTTAAAAGTCCTCCTAAGTGAACAATACAATTACTCTTAAAAAACATTTGCATTTTTCCGTATTTAAAAGTTCTCCTTAACAATACAATTACTCTTAAAAAACATTCACATTTTCCGTATTTAAAAGTCCTCCTTAGTGAACAATACAATTACTCTTAAAAAACATTTGCATTTTTCCGTATTTAAAAGTTCTCCTTAACAATACAATTACTCTTAAAAAACATTTGCATTTTTCCGTATTTAAAAGTCCTCCTTAGTGAACAATACAATTACTCTTAAAAAACATTTGCATTTTTCCGTATTTAAAAGTCCTCCTTAGTGAACAATACAATTACTCTTAAAAAACATTTGCATTTTTCCGTATTTAAAAGTTCTCCTAGTAACAATACAATTACTCTTAAAAAACATTTGCATTTTTCCGTATTTAAAAGTCCTCCTTAGTGAACAATACAATTACTCTTAAAAAACATTTGCATTTTTCCGTATTTAAAAGTCCTCCTTAGTGAACAATACAATTACTCTTAAAAAAAATTTGTATTTTTCTGTATTTAAAAGTTCTCCTTAACAATACAATTACTCTTAAAAAACATTTGAATTTTCCGTATTTAAAAGTCCTCCTTAGTGAACAATACAATTACTCTTAAAAAACATTTGCATTTTTCCGTATTTAAAAGTCCTCCTAAGTGAACAATACAATTACTCTTAAAAAACATTTGCATTTTTCCGTATTTAAAAGTTCTCCTTAACAATACAATTACTCTTAAAAAACATTTGCATTTTTCCGTATTTAAAAGTCCTCCTTAGTGAACAATACAATTACTCTTAAAAAACATTTGCATTTTTCCGTATTTAAAAGTCCTCCTAAGTGAACAATACAATTACTCTTAAAAAACATTTGCATTTTTCCGTATTTAAAAGTTCTCCTTAACAATACAATTACTCTTAAAAAAACATTTGCATTTTTCCGTATTTAAAAGTCCTCCTTAGTGAACAATACAATTACTCTTAAAAAACATTTGCATTTTTCCGTATTTAAAAGTTCTCCCTAACAATACAATTTCTCTTAAAAAGCATTCACATTTTCCGTATTTAAAAGTCCTCCTTAGTGAACAATACAATTACTCTTAAAAAACATTTGCATTTTTCCGTATTTAAAAGTCCTCTTTAGTGAACAATACAATTACTCTTAAAAAACATTTGCATTTTTCCGTATTTAAAAGTCCTCCTAAGTGAACAATATCATTACTCTTAAAAAACATTCACATTTTCCGTATTTAAAAGTCCTCATTAGTGAACAATACAATTACTCTTAAAAAACATTTGCATTTTTCCGTATTTAAAAGTTATCCTTAACAATACAATTACTCTTAAAAAACATTCATATTTTCCGTATTTAAAAGTCCTCCTTAGTGAACAATACAATTACTCTTAAAAAACATTTGCATTTTTCCGTATTTAAAAGTCCTCCTAAGTGAACAATACAATTACTCTTAAAAAACATTTGCATTTTTCCGTATTTAAAAGTTCTCCTTAACAATACAATTACTCTTAAAAAACATTTGCATTTTCCGTATTTAAAAGTCCTCCTTAGTGAACAATACAATTACTCTTAAAAAACATTTGTATTTTTCCGTATTTAAAAGTTCTCCCTAACAATACAATTACTCTTAAAAATCATTCACATTTTCCGTATTTAAAAGTCCTCCTTAGTGAACAATACAATTACTCTTAAAAAACATTTGCATTTTTCCGTATTTAAAAGTTCTCCTTAACAATACAATTACTCTTAAAAAACATTTGCATTTTTCCGTATTTAAAAGTCCTCCTTAGTGAACAATACAATTACTCTTAAAAAAAATTTGTATTTTTCTGTATTTAAAAGTTCTCCTTAACAATACAATTACTCTTAAAAAACATTTGCATTTTTCCGTATTTAAAAGTCCTCCTAAGTGAACAATACAATTACTCTTAAAAAACATTTGGATTTTTCCGTATTTAAAAGTTCTCCTTAACAATACAATTACTCTTAAAAAAACATTTGCATTTTTCCGTATTTAAAAGTCCTCTTAAGTGAACAATACAATTACTCTTAAAAAACATTTGCATTTTTCCGTATTTAAAAGTTCTCCTTAACAATACAATTACTCTTAAAAAACATTCACATTTTCCGTAATTAAAAGTCCTCCTTAGTGAACAATGCAATTACTCTTAAAAAACATTTGCATTTTTCCGTATTTAAAAGTTCTCCTTAACAATACAATTACTCTTAAAAAACATTCACATTTTCCGTATTTAAAAGTCCTCCTTAGTGAACAATACAATTACTCTTAAAAAACATTTGCATTTTTCCGTATTTAAAAATCCTCCTAAGTGAACAATACAATTACTCTTAAAAAACATTTGCATTTTTCCGTATTTAAAAGTTCTCCTTAACAATACAATTACTCTTAAAAAACATTTGCATTTTTCCGTATTTAAAAGTCCTCCTTAGTGAACAATACAATTACTCTTAAAAAACATTTGTATTTTCCGTATTTAAAAGTTCTCCCTAACAATACAATTACTCTTAAAAAACATTCACATTTTCCGTATTTAAAAGTCCTCCTTAGTGAACAATACAATTACTCTTAAAAAACATTTGCATTTTTCCGTATTTAAAAGTCCTCCTAAGTGAACAATACAATTACTCTTAAAAAACATTTGCATTTTTCCGTATTTAAAAGTTCTCCTTAACAATACAATTTCTCTTAAAAAACATTCACATTTTCCGTATTTACAAGTCCTCCTTAGTGAACAATACAATTACTATTAAAAAACATTTGCATTTTTCCGTATTTAAAAGTTCTCCTTAACAATACAATTACTCTTAAAAAACATTTGCATTTTTCCGTATTTAAAAGTCCTCTTTAGTGAACAATACAATTACTCTTAAAAAACATTTGCATTTTTCCGTATTTAAAAGTCCTCCTAAGTGAACAATATCATTACTCTTAAAAAACATTCACATTTTCCGTATTTAAAAGTCCTCATTAGTGAACAATACAATTACTCTTAAAAAACATTTGCATTTTTCCGTATTTAAAAGTTATCCTTAACAATACAATTACTCTTAAAAAACATTCATATTTTCCGTATTTAAAAGTCCTCCTTAGTGAACAATACAATTACTCTTAAAAAACATTTGCATTTTTCCGTATTTAAAAGTCCTCCTAAGTGAACAATACAATTACTCTTAAAAAACATTTGCATTTTTCCGTATTTAAAAGTTCTCCTTAACAATACAATTACTCTTAAAAAACATTTGAATTTTCCGTATTTAAAAGTCCTCCTTAGTTAACAATACAATTACTCTTAAAAAACATTTGTATTTTTCCGTATTTAAAAGTTCTCCCTAACAATACAATTACTCTTAAAAATCATTCACATTTTCCGTATTTAAAAGTCCTCCTTAGTGAACAATACAATTACTCTTAAAAAACATTTGCATTTTTCCGTATTTAAAAGTTCTCCTTAACAATACAATTACTCTTAAAAAACATTTGCATTTTTCCGTATTTAAAAGTCCTCCTTAGTGAACAATACAATTACTCTTAAAAAAAATTGTATTTTTCTGTATTTAAAAGTTCTCCTTAACAATACAATTACTCTTAAAAAACATTTGCATTTTTCCGTATTTAAAAGTCCTCCTAAGTGAACAATACAATTACTCTTAAAAAACATTTGCATTTTTCCGTATTTAAAAGTTCTCCTTAACAATACAATTACTCTTAAAAAACATTTGCATTTTTCCGTATTTAAAAGTCCTCTTAAGTGAACAATACAATTACTCTTAAAAAACATTTGCATTTTTCCGTATTTAAAAGTTCTCCTTAACAATACAATTACTCTTAAAAAACATTCACATTTTCCGTATTTAAAAGTCCTCCTTAGTGAACAATACAATTACTCTTAAAAAACATTTGCATTTTTTCCGTATTTAAAAGTTCTCCTTAACAATACAATTACTCTTAAAAAACATTCACATTTTCCGTAATTAAAAGTCCTCCTTAGTGAACAATACAATTACTCTTAAAAAAGATTTGCATTTTTCCTTATTTAAAAGTTCTCCTTAACAATACAATTACTCTTAAAAAACATTCACATTTTCCGTATTTTAAAGTCCTCCTTAGTGAACAATACAATTACTCTTAAAAAACATTTGCATTTTTCCGTATTTAAAAGTCCTCCTAAGTGAACAATACAATTACTCTTAAAAAACATTTGCATTTTTCCGTATTTAAAAGTTCTCCTTAACAATACAATTACTCTTAAAAAACATTTGCATTTTTCTGTATTTAAAAGTCCTCCTTAGTGAACAATACAATTACTCTTAAAAAACATTTGTATTTTCCGTATTTAAAAGTTCTCCCTAACAATACAATTACTCTTAAAAAACATTCACATTTTCCGTATTTAAAAGTCCTCCTTAGTGAACAATACAATTACTCTTAAAAAACATTTGCATTTTTCCGTATTTAAAAGTCCTCCTAAGTGAACAATACAATTACTCTTAAAAAACATTTGCATTTTTCCGTATTTAAAAGTTCTCCTTAACAATACAATTACTCTTAAAAAACATTTGCATTTTTCCGTATTTAAAAGTCCTCCTTAGTGAACAATACAATTACTCTTAAAAAACATTTGCATTTTTCCGTATTTAAAAGTTCTCCTTAACAATACAATTACTCTTAAAAAACATTTGCATTTTTCCGTATTTAAAAGTCCTCCTTAGTGAACAATACAATTACTCTTAAAAAACATTTGCATTTTTCCGTATTTAAAAGTCCTCCTAAGTGAACAATACAATTACTCTTAAAAAACATTTGCATTTTTCCGTATTTAAAAGTTCTCCTTAACAATACAATTACTCTTAAAAAACATTTGCATTTTTCCGTATTTAAAAGTCCTCCTAAGTGAACAATACAATTACTCTTAAAAAACATTTGCATTTTTCCGTATTTAAAAGTTCTCCTTAACAATACAATTACTCTTAAAAAACATTTGCATTTTTCCGTATTTAAAAGTCCTTATTAGTGAACAATACAATTACTCTTAAAAAACATTTGTATTTTTCCGTATTTAAAAGTTCTCCCTAACAATACAATTACTCTTAAAAAACATTCACATTTTCCGTATTTAAAAGTCCTCCTTAGTGAACAATACAATTACTCTTAAAAAACATTTGCATTTTTCCGTATTTAAAAGTCCTCCTTAGTGAACAATACAATTACTCTTAAAAAACATTTGCATTTTTCCGTATTTAAAAGTCCTCCTTAGTGAACAATACAATTACTCTTAAAAAAAATTTGTATTTTTCTGTATTTAAAAGTTCTCCTTAACAATACAATTACTCTTAAAAAACATTCACATTTTCCGTATTTAAAAGTCCTCCTTAGTGAACAATACAATTACTCTTAAAAAACATTTGCATTTTTCCGTATTTAAAAGTTCTCCTTAACAATACAATTACTCTTAAAAAACATTTGCATTTTTCCGTATTTAAAAGTCCTCCTTAGTGAACAATACAATTACTCTTAAAAAAAATTTGTATTTTTCTGTATTTAAAAGTTCTCCTTAACAATACAATTACTCTTAAAAAACATTCACATTTTCCGTATTTAAAAGTCCTCCTTAGTGAACAATACAATTACTCTTAAAAAACATTCACATTTTCCGTATTTAAAAGTCCTCCTTAACAATACAATTACTCTTAAAAAACATTTGCATTTTTCCGTATTTAAAAGTCCTCCTAAGTGAACAATACAATTACTCTTAAAAAACATTTGTATTTTTCCGTATTTAAAAGTTCTCCCTAACAATACAATTACTCTTAAAAAACATTTGCATTTTTCCGTATTTAAAAGTCCTCCTTAGTGAACAATACAATTACTCTTAAAAAAAATTTGAATTTTTCTGTATTTAAAAGTTCTCCTTAACAATACAATTACTCTTAAAAAACATTCACATTTTCCGTATTTAAAAGTCCTCCTTAGTGAACAATACAATTACTCTTAAAAAACATTTGTATTTTTCCGTATTTAAAAGTTCTCCTTAACAATACAATTACTCTTAAAAAACATTCACATTTTCCGTATTTAAAAGTCCTCCTTAGTGAACAATACAATTACTCTTAAAAAACATTCACATTTTCCGTATTTAAAAGTCCTCCTTAACAATACAATTACTCTTAAAAAACATTTGCATTTTTCCGTATTTAAAAGTCCTCCTAAGTGAACAATACAATTACTCTTAAAAAACATTTGCATTTTTCCGTATTTAAAAGTTCTCCTTAACAATACAATTACTCTTAAAAAACATTTGCATTTTTCCGTATTTAAAAGTCCTCCTTAGTGAACAATACAATTACTCTTAAAAAAATTTGTATTTTTCTGTATTTAAAAGTTCTCCTTAACAATACAATTACTCTTAAAAAACATTCACATTTTCCGTATTTAAAAGTCCTCCTTAGTGAACAATACAATTACTCTTAAAAAACATTTGTATTTTTCCGTATTTAAAAGTTCTCCCTAACAATACAATTACTCTTAAAAAACATTCATATTTTCCGTATTTAAAAGTCCTCCTTAGTGAACAATACAATTACTCTGAAAAAACATTTGCATTTTTCCGTATTTAAAAGTTCTCCTTAACAATACAATTACTCTTAAAAAACATTTGCATTTTTCCGTATTTAAAAGTCCTCCTTAGTGAACAATACAATTACTCTTAAAAAAAATTTGTATTTTTCTGTATTTAAAAGTTCTCCTTAACAATACAATTACTCTTAAAAAACATTCACATTTTCCGTATTTAAAAGTCCTCCTTAGTGAACAATACAATTACTCTTAAATAACATTTGCATTTTTCGCTATTTAAAAGTCATCCTAAGTGAACAATACAATTACTCTTAAAAACATTTGCATTTTTCCGTATTTAAAAGTTCTCCTTAACAATACAATTACTCTTAAAAAACATTTGCATTTTTCCGTATTTAAAAGTCCTCCTAAGTGAACAATACAATTTTTAAATTATATTTAAAAATTAACAATTATTCTTAAAAAACATTTGCATTTTTCCGTATTTAAAAGTCCTCCTTAGTGAACAATACAATTACTCTTAAAAAACATTTGCATTTTTCCGTATTTAAAAGTTCTCCCTAACAATACAATTACTCTTAAAAAACATTCACATTTTCCGTATTTAAAAGTCCTCCTTAGTGAACAATACAATTTTTAATTATATTTAAAAATTAACAATTACTCTTAAAAAACATTTGCATTTTTCCGTATTTAAAAGTCCTCCTTAGTGAACAATACAATTACTCTTAAAAAACATTTGCATTTTTCCGTATTTAAAAGTTCTCCTTAACAATACAATTTCTCTTAAAAAACATTCACATTTTCCGTATTTAAAAGTCCTCCTTAGTGAACAATACAATTACTCTTAAAAAACATTCACATTTTCCGTATTTAAAAGTCCTCCTTAACAATACAATTACTCTTAAAAAACATTTGCATTTTTCCGTATTTAAAAGTCCTCCTTAGTGAACAATACAATTACTCTTAAAAAACATTTGCATTTTTCCGTATTTAAAAGTTCTCCTTAACAATACAATTTCTCTTAAAAAACATTCACATTTTCCTTATTTAAAAGTCCTCCTTAGTGAACAATACAATTACTATTAAAAAACATTTGCATTTTTCCGTATTTAAAAGTTCTCCTTAACAATACAATTACTCTTAAAAAACATTTGCATTTTTCCGTATTTAAAAGTCCTCTTTAGTGAACAATACAATTACTCTTAAAAAACATTTGTATTTTTCCGTATTTAAAAGTCCTCCTAAGTGAACAATATTATTACTCTTAAAAAACATTCACATTTTCCGTATTTAAAAGTCCTCCTAAGTGAACAATATATACTCTTAAAAAACATTCACATTTTCCGTATTTAAAAGTCCTTCTTAGTGAACAATACAATTACTCTTAAAAAACATTCACATTTTCCGTGTTTAAAAGTCCTCTTTAGTGAACAATACAATTACTCTTAAAAAACATTTGCATTTTTCCGTATTTAAAAGTTCTCCTTAGTGAACAATACAATTACTCTTAAAAAACATTTGCATTTTTCCGTATTTAAAAGTCCTCCTTAGTGAACAATACAATTACTCTGAAAAAACATTTGCATTTTTCCGTATTTAAAAGTTCTCCTTAACAATACAATTACTCTTAAAAAACATTTGCATTTTTCCGTATTTAAAAGTCCTCTTTAGTGAACAATACAATTACTCTTAAAAAACATTTGCATTTTTCCGTATTTAAAAGTTCTCCTTAACAATACAATTACTCTTAAAAAACATTTGAATTTTCCGTATTTAAAAGTCCTCCTTAGTGAACAATACAATTACTCTTAAAAAACATTTGCATTTTTCCGTATTTAAAAGTTCTCCTTAGTGAACAATACAATTACTCTTAAAAAACATTTGCATTTTTCCGTATTTAAAAGTCCTCCTTAGTGAACAATACAATTACTCTTAAAAAACATTTGCATTTTTCCGTATTTAAAAGTCCTCCTAAGTGAACAATACAATTACTCTTAAAAACATTCACATTTTTTCATATTAAAAATCCAAATAATAAGTCTGATAAATTTTTAATTGACATCATTCAAAAAATCTCGTCGAGAGGAACATATTGATACTCATTATTATAGATTTGGACTTGTAATTCAATAGTTATAACAGATCTTAATTTTTAAATTATTTCCTATATCTCCGTAATAGCTTAGAATGACTTTTAAAACCTTCGTATATACTCGTATATCTTTGTTCATAACTTAGAATAACTTTCAAAGGATTTCTATATGCTTCCTATATACTTCTAATAGCATTCGTATATACTTCTAATACAATTTTTGGGTACGTTATTGATTATTCCTCTGAGAACCAAAAAATTATCAAAATGGTCATAAAATTTTTTTGACATAGACAGACAGGGAATGTCTTATACATCAATCCCCTGACTATATTTGACCTATAAATGTCTAAATATGTCCAGAATCACGATCACCTTTTCAAATGGCTATATCTCAGAAAGTAAATGGAAAAGTTTTAATTATATCTGATGTTTAAGGTTAGCTCTCTTTACCCTCGGCACTTCGGTCCCAATCGGTTCAGCGGTTAGCGAGTAATATCCCAAAAACAAGCGAAAGTTCGTTATTGATTCGAGAAAATTTGGGGTTATGACCATGATTAGGATATATTCACTAACCCTAAAATTAGTTTCATTTTTGTAATTCATTATTTATTCTTACTTTTCAATTGAACCCTTTCATTCATTAAATTTATTAAACATTAATTTTTCAGAACAAAAAATTATTTTTCATAAAAAAAGTTTTAAATGCAAAATAACTGAGAAATAATGTTTAATTCCTTTAGAAAATTTTAAAAAATAATAACATTGACACACTGGAAATAGGTGAAAAACTTTATTTCTTCAAACAGGTTTCAGAATCTGCAATTAATATATATTATACTTTTCGAGATATTCCATTTAAAGATGAAAATATTTAACGTTACAGATATATGAAAAAGTTACAATTTCGAACATCCTACGTTTTGCACAGTATAAAATATCCTATTTTTAACTTATTATTTTCAAGCGATTTGGAGGACAAAGTTTTTTTCGAAGATTTCATATTTATCCCATAGCTAAATATAATTTGATAGGTCATTCTAATATAACTTTTGAAGCTGATTCCAACGGTGCAATGATTTTTCCATATCTAATATCTTTCGCAATACACCGATACCTGAAAACGGCGAAAAAATTTGAAATTTTTCAAATTTTTCATAAAAATAGGCCTTTCTGACTTAATAAAGTACGATGTATCGGAATCTGTTGATAGAATTGTCATATCTAGTGATGTTTTGAAACTCGAGTTTGACAAATCCCAAAAAATCTTCATTTTCATTTTTAAAATTATACTTTTTAAAGCGGATTCTAGACATATTTAATGCGTAGATTACGAATCTGTAATACGATTTTGAATATCTCTTATAATTAGGAAGTTATAAAAGAAAGACCTTTGGATCTTAAAATCCAAAAAATAAGTCGGATCAATTTTTTATTGACATCATTCAAATGATCTCGTAGAGAGAACATTTTGATACTCACTATAATAGATTTGGACTTGTAATTCAAAACTTATAACCGATCTTAATTTTTAAATTATTTCGTATATCTCTGTAATAGCTTAGAACAGTGTTTCCCAACTCTTTTCTGGTCATGGACCATTTTCCAAAAAGGAAAAATGGTATGGACCAACATTATTTTTGTGTGAAAAATTTATTATGATCCATACTAAGAATTCATTAAAATTTATTATAAAATCAAAAAAAAATTAGATAAAAGTAACAAATCAATAAAATTTCATTTTGCGCTTTTGCTATAACCTGGCTTCTGAAATTTTTTTCTTTGACCAAGCTGTCTATGTCTAGAGGAGTTATAGATAAAGCACAGCGTATATCACTTTCTGCGATGAGGCGGTTTCTTTGTTTAGTTTTGATTTGCATTAAAGATGAAAAGCCTGACTCACATAAATATGTTGATGCGAATGGTATAATTAGCCTTAACCGTATTAGTTACGGCCTATTTTCATTTCCCCAGTGACGGGGGCCCCTCGGTTTTTCTTGAATGATTGCAAATTTTTACAAAATTTTTGCGCAAATCTGCTAAAGGATTGATTGCGAATCTGATTGTGACATTTATTTTTTATAAAAATCAATTAAACTTGTCAAAAAGTGATTGATATATGACAGCTCAACTAATAATACTAATAGTAAACTGTAATAGTAAACTATTACAATTTACAATACAAAAATTTTAATCTTTATTTTAAAATAAAAAAGTGGAATTGAAAAATTCTTCGAAATTCACTTTGTTTAAAAAAGTAGTTGCTTGGAAGACAAGGCACACACATCATCTCTCTTTCTATCCTGGCTGATTGCAGATCGATGGTTTTTTAACTAAGTGTGAACGTATTTTGTAAAATCTACCCGTGAAATAGGGGGTCCATTGATATTCAGAAAAGAACAGCATCAAATGCTTGTACATCGATCTGATTACGTTCTGATGTACAGATGTCATTCATTGAACTAACCCCAGGTTTGCATTCAGCCGTAGAAATAGGGAATATATTAATAACTTGTAAAAAGTTTTCATAGTCTGTTGATAAATATCCAAATTTTAAATCTCGAAAAGCAGATACAGTGGACACCACATCTTGTTTGAAAAATCGAACCACATCCATTACTTCCGTGTCTCCATGAGTTACCAATTCATCTTACTTTTTCGACCAATTTCTGGGATCCAAGTGCACACAGTCATTCAACAACTTCGAGTCAAATCTGCAATTGAGATTGTCAATCCCAGCTTGGATGAACTGTTTGTGAAAGTTAGAAAGAGAAGATCCGGTTTTAAGAGTTGAAAAATATTAGAGCATAGTTTATTTTAAAAGTAAATAGGCTTTAAAATTCTTAATTACATTTACGAAAGTAAAAAACTTGTAAAGATTGTTTAGAGAACTTACGAATAGTAAAAATTAAATTAAATTTGAAAATAAAAGAAAAAAGATAAATACGAAAATCTACATTTTTAAAAAACCGATAAAATGGCTGTTGATTCTGTCAGCTTATTTTACCATAAAAATGGCTACCAAAAAATTTCCGAATTTTGAGTAATCATAATATAATATCTATTGGTTAGATTCTTATGTAAATTTACACAATTATATATTTTATCATGTTAGTATTTAAAATTTCAAGTCAATTCATTAATTATTTAAAAGTTATTAAAGTTTTTCTTGTAAGCTTTTCTGTCAGCTCATTTTGCCAGGACCGCTTTTACCTTAAGTGCAATAATTGTGAGTTATGTCAACTGCATAGAAGAAACAAAAAATATATAAAAAAAGTGAAAAAAATATTTTTAATCTTTAATTAGGGTCATTTTTGACCGCAATCTCACTTCAAATTAAAATATAACTTTACCGAAACGATTGGGATTAAAAAAAAGGCAAATTATAATAAATTTTTAATTTTATATTTTTCTTTCAAAAAGTAGATATGAGCGTTTTAGCGTCCTTTTTAGCCCCATTGTAATTTGAAACTCAAAATTATAGTGTTTATATAATTACTTTTGTTCAGTAAATCTAGACACAAAACACAAGACTTCTAATTTTACATATAAAGAATAATCAGTAAAAGTCTGCGGATATTCAATAGTGGTGAGTCGTTTTAATTTAATTTCTGGAAAATATTATACATAAAAACCGAATAATACATTAAAATTAAAATTAACTCTACTTTTCATTAATCTTCAGGTTTTAGTGTACAAACAAAGCTGTACAATTAAATAGAATAGTTTTCAAAAAAAATTGAGAAATATGTCAAAAAATATTGTAAAATTATTTTAGCATAAACACGCTTTTTTTATTTGGGAATAATCTAACATTTTCTAGATTTGTTAATTTAAGTTATTTTATAATAAAATTTAAATATATTTTACCCGTTAAGAAATTTTAAAATTTTTATTTATATTTTGTTTAATTTTATTTTTTTTCTTTGAAAATAAAAAATTTTGCTTTAATATTTTCGCATAGACATTTCAATCCTTATCGAGGTAACAAAAATGGTTTACAATTATAAAAAATTTGCATTCTTATCAGAATGAGGTCTTTGACATAACTTTATAGATTAAGATGATATTTTTCTGAATAAGAAACTCGAGATTTTTATCTATGCCAAGTTTCATGTTCATATCTTTTTTTATTAGGTGACAATTTAACTTTGTTTCTGTCAGCTCATTTTGCCACGACCGTAAATTTTAAATTAAAATATTTTAAATTTTATATATTGTAATTATATTTTTTTGAATAAATGATAAATTATTAAAAATAGTTAAATTATGATTTGATTGGTAGTTTTTTTATTTGTGATGGATTAAAAACAGTGGTTAATTTCTTTTGTAATTAAATGTTTATTATTTAGAATGTTTTTTAAGTTGTTATCTTGATTAGATGTCAAAATTCTTTAAGGCTAATTTAAGGCTTTCACTATCAATCTTTATTGTTTTTCAGTCATACCTTGAAGATAGGAAGCAGAAAGTTTGTGCAAACAATGTTTTTTCAGATGTATAAGAGAGAGAGAGAGAGTTTATTTATTTAGCAAGTTAACAAATTTAAAAAAACATTAACATTGCACAAGTATTTCAAAAGCTTGAAAAAGCCATAGTAGAAATACCTTAATGAATTAATTTGATTTATATAAGATAAAGATAAATAAAAATGCTACTTTTCAGGCCTCAAGTTGCTTAGCATTATTTTTTTTATTAAATTATAAAAATGACTATTTATAATAAATTTTAATTTTTATAAACTTAAAAAATTTTCTTTTTATCAAATTATATTAAAAATAACTAAATTAATTCAAAATGAGTTTTCTTAGGAAAGGGAGACTCTAAACCCTTGCCAACTCTGTTGCTTACTGAAAAAGGTGTATAGGCATTAAAATTTTTTCATTTTTTGACAAGAAGTAACCTGTATTTTATCATTTTTCTTAGTAGGCATTAAATTTTTTTCATTTTTTGACAAGAAGTAATCTGTGTATTTAATCATTTTTCTTAGATCATCTCTCTCTCGATACTGCATTAGTTCCTTGAATATGGAGAAAATCATTAACTCACTTGGTTTATACGTCACTGAATTTGGCGATTTATCTCTTAGTGATGTTGAGTACGCTAAGAAGTTGCTTCAGTTGGACAAACTCTACTTCCAATTTATAGATCTTCTTAAAGTTTACTATGAAGAAATTGTGAATCGTATCGCCTTTTTCGAGAGAATTAATCAAAAGCACCGCCATGTTTCGCTTACCACGATATCAAAGACTTTTTTGAAGAACAAAATTGAAAGACGCAACCTCTTAAAAACAAATCATATTCTTAAAGAGCAGAATGAATTTTTGGAATGTGAGTTAAACACTTTGATAAAAAGAAGGAATTACTTAAAATTGTCTAAAAGTGAAGTATAATAGTAGCAGAAGGCAATGTAATGTGTTTGTGCTGTCTAATCTTTACGCTTGTGTAGCTCGTACATGTGTATTCTTAAAGTTAGGGTTAGGGTTGATGGCAATGACTTACCTTCTAGCGATATAATAAAACTTTTGACGACAACAAAATTATTAAATTTACTTATTGCTTTTGTACATACGTGTTTTTGATTATTCTGATAGACCTTATACAAAACGACTAATTTATCTTTTTTGCCCATTATTCCATTAGTGGGATGACAAATTATAACCAAAAATTTGTAAAATTATTTTTAGATTATCTAGATGGTGTTAAGATTGAAGATTAATCAAAAAAATTTAAATAAAATGTTCATAAGGAACATTCTTATATATAATCTATTTTTACTTGTATCAAACGTACAACCCAATTGAATACTGCGTTATTGGGTTATTCACACCATGATCTATTACGAGTGCCTAGGCCAGAGGTGGGGAAACTTTTTATGTTTAAAGGCCGTTTAGAATATGTTTTTCTGACTATAAAGGCCACATTTTTTTAACCAAAATGCCACTAAGGTATTTTAATATAATCAATGATTTAATTAGTGACGCAGTCTTGAAGAGTATAGTATCTGCTAAATGTTCGATAGAAGTGGTCATGTAAAATTCTTATAGCACACTATGTAACAAAAATAAAAAAAATTTGTTTGAGTCAATTTTTGTTTGTTTATTTTTTATCAGGTCATAAGCATGAAAAAAAATTATATCAGGTTTTTGACTAATCGTTATTTTAAAAAGGGCAGCGATATTTCTTGAAGTAACTACCGAAACTATAAATTACACTTGAAACATCTATCAATACGCTTTCCGTCATGTTAATAAAAACTCACATCATGAAGTTTATTGTTATCACAAGTAGATTATTCAAACATGATTGATACCATTTATTCAATTAGATTATTGATTTATTTTTGTCTTTATTTCCACTCTTTTTCTTCACTTTATCTTGTTATATTTATTTTTTAACTATTCTTTTTTTATAGATATTTATAGTGAATTTTTGGTTGTTTGTCTTTTATTAGGTCGTAAGAATGAAAAAAAAGCATATCTTTCATGTGCTAATCGTTAAATGACATCGATATTTTGAAAAATAACAAAAATTTTTATATTTTCATAAGAAAATTGCAGAAAAATGTTTTGAACATTACTGAAACGGTGAAGAGGCTGGGTTTCTGGGACCAAAAACATTGTTTTGTGAAGCCGATTGGAAACCTGTCAAAAAGCCAATCATCTTAAAGTCTCCAATCACTTCCCAATCTTGCTCTTCGTACTTCACCGCACCCAGCAGGTGCTTCACATTCTCATAGCCTTCCTTAGGTGAACATCGTGGGCGATAGGAATACTTGGGCACTTGCTACCATTGTGCAACAGCTTCTATTTGAGCTGTCCACGAACAGTCGCCAGTTGCAGGGATCATACGGGAATTGATGTCGTGATAATAATACACTTTCTCATCCAGTGTGAAATACAGAAAGAATGTCATGACGCTGTCTCTGTTTTGTTACCCGACAGTTTTCGTCCAACAAGTTTCATTGTTTGAACCTGGATGTCAGTAATTCTGCTTTTCATTTGGTGAGTCCTAGGTCTTTGAAAGATCATTGAGTTCCGCTTGGTTAGGGAAAAGCGGAATAGCCAGGTTATCATCTGCAACAAAGGCATCATCGTGGGAATCTTCTGTTTCGCTGCTCAAACTTGTGCGAGTATCTTTTGTGATCACTGGAGGAGAGTTGAGAGCTCCTCAAAATGCATCAACGGACGAAGAGATTATGGAAGATCGGGGTAGTCGAACATATCCGTCTTCTTACCCCTGCGCGGACACGTGACTACCACTATACAAATGTAGCAGTTGTTTGTGTGATCTGTTGGTTCCCGCCAGAATGTTGGCACGCCAAACTTCAGTTTTCGTTACTTTCTTCTGTACGACGACCCCAGAGTGGACCGACAGCTTCTCCAAACGGTGTGTGGCGCCCAACTCTTGTCCTGGTCCCCTACTTGAACTCTAAATACACCTTGTCAGTAGAACAGAGGAGGTTCCCTTCAACTATGGTGTACTTGACTGACTTGACATTCAGAAAGACTCCACATACAGCAGAAGTTATCAGGATCATGTTTGCAAGAACCTCGAACAGTGGCCGTAATGAGACAATATCTGTAAATATAATAAGACGAGTTGAAGAACGGAAACAAACTAACATATATCAAATGACTACTTGAATGGATCATATAAATCATACTCGAATAACCTACTTGAATAAATGATATTTTTTCAAAATATTTTCTAAGTCACAACGATCAACAGTATGGTATGTTTTATTTTTGATTAGCATATCCCTGCCTGTTTCAACGCTGTTGTATAGTTTCAGTAATTTTCAAAGGCAATTTACTTATGTAAATATACAATTTTTTGTTATTTTTCAAAAAATCGGTGTCATTTCTTAAATAAAGATTATGGACATGAAAGATATGTTTTTTCTTCATTCTTACAACCTAATAAAAGATAAACTACCAAAAAATTCACTCAAACAAAATTTTTGTTTGTGATCTTTAGGATTTCTTTCACATTTTTTATCAAAACGTATAAAGCGGTGGACTAACAAAAACATGTCACAATTCATTGAAACTTTCAAAAATGTCTCTACATTTTTTGAGAAAAAAGATACTTTATTTCTAACTTTTAATTTTTAGCCTGACCGATGTAAAGTAAACAAGCAAAGTACTCAAGTATATCAGCAACACAAAACTTTTGGAAACAAAATTTAGTGCTTTGAAAAGCTTCAGGTTCTTTTCTTAAAATACAATATTCGATTTTTTAGCAAAAAAATAAAATAGATTTTTGTTTAAAATAAGTCTTCCTAAATTATCAAAATCTTATGTGCCCAAATAAGCTAGAAGTTGGAAGACAGAAAGGTATTATGAAGGATCTAACATTGAAATTTATAATTTAAACAACAGAAACTATAATCGAAATTTTCCTACCAAATGATAAAATTAATCGAAAATAACAAGTTTTAAAAGTACAATCTTAATGCGGGGTCATTCAGAATTGATGTTAACCTCAATAGAGGGAAGGCCGGGGGTTCAAGTTTACACAAAATTAGGGTCTATTACGAGTGAAATAAAGTTGACATTAGGGGACTTGTAAACAGCCTTTATGACTACAAAAACTTAATACATTCATAAACAAAACTTACGCATAAGCTTCATCCATCTTCACTTTTGTACAAGTGTAGATATATGACACTTACTCACCAGTGAAAAATAGTTCACAAATTTTCAATGGTTTAACCAAACCTTTAGAAGGATATGGGACAGTGACATTTTCTCTAATGTTACTGATATTGTGTGCCGTCTGGAGCCAGTAGAGAGTCTTGAATGTTTCAGAAATATCAATTGACTCCTCAGAGGAGGACGCAGAAAAGCTTTCAGATAAAGAATTTCAAGAAGTAAAAGAGAGAGAAGCACTGATTGCCTGATGAACGGTAAATTCGAGGAGAGAAATGAAAAACCAAGCAAAGTGTGAAGGCGGAAAAAGAATTTAATTTTTCTTATGTAGATAAACTTTATAAGAAAGAGTGGAAACAGGTGTTTGGTAACGAACGCATTTGATTGCGCATACAAATTCAATCATTGAAATTTTAGTTATGTTTTCAAGGTTAAAATCGTAATATGAGAAAGCTAACAAATGTATATTCAGATAAAAAATATAGCACATACGAATTCAATCATTGAAATATTGAATTATGCTTATTGTTCAAGGTTAAAAAGCTAACAAATATATATTCAGATAAAAACTGTAAATTGCTAACGTATTAGATAGTGTAAACTATTTCAATCATTCATCATTACTTGAAATATCCAGTTATGTTTATTGTTCAAGATTTAAAACGAAATCTGTTGATGCAAAAGATTGAACCTATGAAGATGAAAACTAACAAGTGTATATTCTGATGGAAGAAGAAAAATTTATTTGCAGGTTTCATCATCAAAACGGAATCGAAAAACAAAATTAAATTATTTGACAATTGGTGCAAAAAAAAAATTGTATACCAATAATAAAGAAAAATGCGAGTATTTCAAAGGGTATCAATTTATATATAGAAATTTATAAATAAGAAAATAAAATATATATTATATAGACAACTTGAATGTTATCTCCAACCTGTATATTACGATGATTCATCTCCAACCTATCAGTTCATATTTTGCTAGATGTGAGATAAGTTATTAGTATTACCTATATTTTTGCAATTTTTTCACGACAAATAATATATTTTATCAAATAATCAAAATAAAATTCTGTAATCAAAGAATCAAAAAATATGAAACTTTCTGTTCATATTTTACTACCTCATACGATGTTACAAGGGTTATTACCTATACTTTGCAAATTGCACGCATTTAAATATTATATTTGTCAAATAATCAAAAATGGTTCAAATCAAAAAAATATTTATTCTTTTTAAATATATCGTTGAAAGAATAAATATTTTTTGATTTTAACATTTTTTGATTCTTTGATTATTATTTGACAAATATAATATTTAAAATCGTGCAAATTGCAAAGTAAAGGTAATAACTTTTGTAACATCGTATGAGGTAGCAAAATACGAACAGAAAGTTTCATATTTTTTGAAGAATATTTTTTGATTCTTTGATTACAGAATTTTATTTTGATTATTTGATAAAATATATTATTTAATATCGTGAAAAAATTGCAAAAATATAGGTAATACTAATAACTTATCTTACATCCTCTCCCCGAATGAACTATATCAAATCTTACATCTAGCAAAATATGAACTGATAGGTTGGATATGAATCATCGTAATATACAGGTTGGAGATGAACTATCGTAGTATACAGGTATATAGTTAGTAACTTATGTAAAATCGTCTCCCCGAATGAGGTATATCAAATCTTACATCTAGCAAAATGTGAACAGAAAGTTGAACATTGTCTCCCTAGTCATTTGTACATGGTATAGAAACCATAGTAGTACACAGGTTGGAAATTAATCATCGTAGTATACAGGTTGGAGATGAAGCATCGTAGTATACAGGTTGAAGATGAATCATCGTAGTATACAGGTTGGAGATGAAACATCGTAGTATACAGGTTGGAGATGAATCATCCTAGAATATAGATTGGAGATGAATCATCGTAGAATACAGGTTGGAGATGAATCATCGTAGAATACAGGTTGGAGATGAATCATCGTAATATACAGGTTGGAGATCAGAGGTCTGGCAAGACCTCCGGGGAGACAACTTGCCAGCCTTATTATATATTTAAATGTGTAAATCGTAAAATGCTAAAAAAATATACTTAAAATAAAAATTTTCAAAAAATATTTTACATACATATTGAAAGCCACATTTCAAAAATTCTACCTAAAAGTTCAAAAAACGTAACTTTGAAATTGCAGTTTTATTTCATAAAAACTATATGATTGGTTGAAATGTTTATAATATTAATACTAGTACTAATACTAATATAACGGATATTACATATTAGTAGCAGTGGCTTAATTAGTAGCAGTATTGTATAAGTAGCAGTAGCAGCTTACTGCTACAATAAAAATAGTAGCAGTAAAAAGCGAACCTGTGATAGACCCTCATAATTAATAAAAAAATGAAAATTAATCAAAAATAATTTACTTTTTATTTTTTTAAGTCTTTATCTTGTCAATTTTACTTTTTATTTTAATATTTCCTTAGTCTTATTTTATCAAAATGGCGAAACGACAAAGCATATCAGTAACATTTAAAAAAACAAGTCATTACATACATTGAGGAAAATAATTGTAGTGTTCATAAAGCGTATGTTCATTTCTCTAAAACAAGAAATTTAAACTATTCAGAGTCACAGTACTACCAATGGTGGCGTAAAAAGATGAAATCAAAGAAGTTTCTAATTCTAAAAAGAGATGTACAGGAGCTGGAAGACCAACGCTGCTTGGAAAAATTGAAGATATATTATTTGATACTATTGTTGAAATGCGAATTCGTAAAATGAAGGTCACAAGAAACTTTGTTCGAGCTCAAGCAACAGTTCTGGCACAAGAGAACAATGTTGAGGGTTTTAAGGCCTCTAGTACATGGTGCATTTCTTTCATGCAACGATTCAAACTTTCACTTCGTCGAATGACAAATTTGACAACACTCACAGATGATCAACTTATTCAAAGAACAGTTGACTACATCGTTTATCTGCAAAGTCGAAAGCCATTTATTAGAGAAGAATTAACACTATTGATGGATGAAACATCTGTATATTTTGATGATTGTCGCAGTCAAACAATCGATTTTCAAGGACAGCGTCATGTCATCATTCGATCTACTGGTTTCGCTTCGATGAGAATAACAGCATGTGTAGCTTTTTGGGCAAATGGGCGAAAAGCAGCACCTCTTCTGATACATAAAGGGAAACAGAGTTACAATATCACGCGGCTTACTGGACCTCTTCTATCAGCAATGCAAGAATAAGCATGGGTTAATTCACAATTGTTGATTAAATGGATTGATGCAGTATTTTCTATTGTGGATATTCGATCCGAAAAATGTATTGTGTGGGATAGTTGTCGTGCTCATATCTCAAAACTTATCAAAGAGCATTGTAGAAAAAGAAATATTGAGCTCATTGTAATTCCTGGTGGTTGTACAGCATACCTTCAAGCTGGTGATATTGGGGTTTTTCGTGAACTTAAAGATCGAGTAGCATGTACAATTAATGCTTGGAAGAACTCTGATGCTGTTCAGTATACAAGAAATGGAAATCCAAAGCCTCCAGAAACATCAATAGTGGAATCGTGGCTTCGAGATGCGTGGCAGGCGATGACTCTGACAAACATTTCTAACAGCATTGCATCTTCTGGCTTTTCTAATGATTACATAAATTGGCATATTGCAAAGCACGATGTTTATGGTGAGCGATTCTGTAAAGCGTGGGTAAATCGAGGAGAAGGAAAAGTTAACCCAGAAGAGCTTGAATCAATTGAACAACTGGATGATCTTGTTGTCTATGATGAATAAGGTAACGGTAAAAAAAATTTTTGTCTATACAATTTAACGTTAATTAAATTTTTTGAATTGTAGCAGTACCATTTGTACTGCTACTAATTTATTAATAGCAGTGCTACTATTATGTAATATCCGTTAGTTAAACCTGAAAGATGCGACCGAGCCAAAAAAACCATGTCTGGAAACCGTATCTAAAAGGTAGTTGCTATACAAAGGTGAAAAATAAAAATGTTTAAATTTATTACTAGTTATTATTAACAAAAAAAATTCTAAATCAAGTTGTTTAAGTTGAGAAAGCTCATGTTCTTCAACAATTCCAGTTGCTTTTTGGGAAATTTTTAAAAGATCTTCAGATCCCATTTGAATAGAAAATTTTTTGAGGATATTAAGGCTTTCAAATACTTGGTTCCTCTTTATTTGATCTTCTTTATGTGTAGTTTCTTCTTCATCATAAGAAGCCCTTTCAAAAATTTGTTCAGAATGTTCCTCTTCAAAAATTGTTGAAGTACTCTCATCACAGTTTATATAATCCACCCACGACACTTGTTCCAAGAGAACAAAGCATTCTTTTGGTGGCATTACAGATATTTGAGAAGAAGATATCTCATGCAAAAACTTAAATCCACAAGACTTGAAACAATTTTTTATTGTCGAAGCTTCAACTTTACTCCAAGCGTAAGAAATCCATTGGCATGCATCAAAGAGATCCACTTTGTTAGCTACATCTGTTGCAGTTTCCATTCCTTCAATTCGTAAAAAAAGGTGTTTTAAAAACTTTACTCTATGATGAGATTTGAAACTCTTAATGATACCAGAGTCAAGAGGTTGAAGAACTGAAGTTGTATTAGCGGGTAAAAACTTTATTTTTACATTTGACAATTTTGGATCTAAATGTGAAGACACATTATCAACAAATAGAAGAACTTTTCTTTTTTCTTGTTGAATGACTTGAGCCAAGTGGAAAAAATTGTTGATGTCATCGATGACTTTTTGTTGTGGTAATATTTTACTGGAAGTAACTTAGCAGACTTGTTTTTAAAGCATCTTGGGTTTTGATACTTTCCAATGATGAGAGGTTCAAGTTTTTCTCCAGTAGCACTGCAAGCTAACAATACAGTTATTCTAAGTTTCGACATTCGGCCACTTTTGCAAATGTCACTTTTTAATACTAACGATACTCTAAGTTTCGACATTCGGCCACTTTTGCAACTGTCACTTTTTAATACTAACGATCGAGAAGGCAAAATCTTATAAAAGAGATCTCGTCAGCGTTGAAAATATCTTTTAATTCATAACCTTCACAAAGAGATTCAAGTTCTTCTTTCCATCTATCAACGACAAGTGGGTCAACAGATGAATCGCCATGCAAGTATGAACAATGAATGTTATGCCTTTTTTGAAAACTTTGTAGCCAACCGTTGGATGCTTTAAAATCAGTTATATTCATTTCCTCTGCAATTTGTCTTGCTTTCTCTTGAATGTAAACTCCAGTAATAGGAATTTTTTGCTTCGAGTCACAAAACCATTCAAAAATTTCCTTGTTGACATCATGTTGAGCAGTTTTTCTTAAATTCACCAGTTTCACTTGAACCACATTGCCATAAAGAAAGAATTTTATCTTTATTTTTAATTACATTTTGTACCTGTGTTTTTCCAACTCCATAAAATGATGCAATAGAACAGCAGTTTTCTTTGTTTTTATATTTTTCTAAAACCTCAACCTTTTGCTTAAGATTTAAATGAACGCGCGATTTTCTTTTCATATTCTAAAAAATAATTTTTTTTAGCTTTCATTTAAATACAAAAACTAAGGTATATTACTTTTAACCTTCAAAACAGGTTGTGTAACAAAATAAAAATTTGAGAAAAGTTCAACTATAAAAAAATCAACTAAGGAAAAGAATAACATATCAAATATACAGCACTTAAAAAATGATTAATTTAAAAGTTATACAACATATAAACAAATTTTTACATAATTTATCATATTCTTTATAGCAAAAAGTCTTCTTAATTTGTCTCGATATATTTTTTTTCTCGTAGATTTGTTGATATGTACAAAGTAGAGTGAAAAGAATACTGAATTTTAGATTTACCAAAAAACAGCATAGATTTTCAAACATAAATACAATAAATAGAATTATGCTGAGATACTTTTTTTTATATTTAGTAATCATTTTTCTCTATCAATTGGATCGCTTAAGAAACTAGATTATTTTACAAGAGATGTTTTCTATACTTATTAAAGATTTTTGTAACCAAAACACCTGAAACATTTGAGTAACGTTTGGAGAAGACTTCTCACAAGTATCTGGTGAGAACAATTCATTTCACAAATTCATTTTTTTTTTGTCTTTTCAACCATTTTATTGTTTATTAAGAATTACAGAAATTTATCATAATATGCACAAATATCAAAAACACACAAAAAATATAGATTTTCATGGGAGGGTGGGTGTAGCTGGATTTTTCGGTGCTGAGTTGACAATGATGTTGAGCGATATGTTAGAACTTCCTGACTCTTCCCATACTTGGATAGCGGTAGTGCTGTCGGAAAGGATCCTGCAGTTGTCGTCGGTGAATCTGAGCCGAATGCCGATAGCCATTGTCTCCATAATTTCGATTCGGCGCTTATTTCTAAATTTTAAGCTGATGTTAATATGTTTACTCGAAATTCCTATGGTATCTTCGGTGGCGTTCACAAACACTTTTTTGGTAGGTGTAACTTTCTGTGAGAAGGGGATTGAGTTTTTTAGGTACCGTCTGAGCGTGCTCCAATATTTTCTCCAGAGGAAGATGTGAACTGGAGGGCATGTGTATGCCCATGAGAGTAATTGAATCTATTAGGAATAGTACCCAGGTAATAGTTTTGGAATGCCGTGGCAGAGTTTGTTTTGAGATGTTCTTGTTATGCATTAGTGTTGAGATTGCCTCTTCACATTTTGTCTTCGTGTTTGGGAGGAGCGTTAGTTCTTTAGCTTCAAGGTTTAATTCAACACCAAGGTATTTTATTCTAGTAGTAGGTATGAGTACACTTTTTGAGGTATTTATTGTAACATTACATTCTAGCTTTAGGTAGGCAGCGAAGTCTTTAGTGAACTTTAGTGTTGATTCGTAGTTATATCCAAGAATGATGATGTCGTCAATGTATACTTGTATAGAGGATTCTTCTCTGGTTTCGTTGAATACGTTGATCAGGTTCTGGAGAACAAACTGCAGCACTCCAGGTGCAAAGTTTGCTCCCATGAGTAAACAATTGAAGACATACTTTTCTTTCCTTATTCTGAATCCAAAGAGTTTTAAGTAGGCTTGGTTAATGCTGATGCCATAAAAGGCATTTGCAATATCTATTTTGCATGCATAGCGGAAGCCTTTGTTAGTGTACATCAAGGATGTGCTCCTTTAAGTTTCAAAACATCTTCAATGTTTTTATATTCGGGTATTGTAACATAAGAACATTTTTTCCTTTCACCGTATAAATCTAAAACTTTTAAAACGCCTTTGCTAAAACATCTGCTCTTAAACCGGCTCATATTAAAATTTTAATGTATTTATGTTTAACTCTTTTTCCTTATGGGGGTGAAGTATTTAATTACTCTCTCTAATAAGGCCATCTCTATATTACGACCACTTATGACGAGTCGTAAATGTGGTCGCTTAACTGAGAGTCTACGGTAGTTTAAAAACGAAGTTCTAATTTAATTTTTTAATCAGGAAATCCGGAGATTCTATTCAAGAAAAATTGATTATCTATAGATAAATAAAATTCAATATTCAAAAAGACACTTACATAAATTTAAAGTGTAAATTTACAGAAAGAACATTCTAAAAAACGCCATTTTAAATTAGGAAAAAAAAGTCTTAAAATGGAGGGAAATGTCTTACAACCTTATCTTACAGAAAGTCGCTTACTAAAGGTACCGTTTCTTACAGGTTTTACTGTACTACTTTTTGGAAATTTTTACTTGTTTGATTTGCAGAAAGAATTAAACTGTTTTTCAATATTTCTTTTTCATGATATATATATATATATCATTAGAAAGCTTATCGTTTGCTACATACTCTAGAATAATTTATTTTTGCAAAAGTTTTAAAAAATTTTAATAAATGGACTTTACTTCGAAAAATTTTGTCTAAATTTTTGAAAATATTACGGATCACCTTTTGAGTGAAGCATATGTAAAGATTTAAAAAAAAATTTGAATGAAAATGGTATCATTGAAAAGGTATACTCTTTGTGGTTAACATAGGCTAGGTTATACAAATAAATATATTTTCATTTTTCCAAAATCTGCTTTTATGTGAGGTCAGTCAAGTTTTATCTAGTTTCAAAAAATACCAATAATAATAAACGTCCTTAATTTATATACTATTTTTTCAATATTTTATATTCACAAAGGTAAAATATGGTTTTTTACATTTAAAAAATTCATAGTTAAAAAAAACTGTCGAAAATTAATATATATATTTTACTTTTTATGGGTCAGTATAATGTTTTTCTAATAAATTTTAAATTATTTTTGAAGTGAAAAATGTTGATCGAATGTACAAGATTTGAAGCTATACTCTTTGTGGGTAAAATAGGCTAGGTTTTACAAATAAATATATTTTTATTTTTCCAAAATCCGCTTTTATGTGAGGTCAGTCAACTTTTTATCTAGTTTCAAAAAATACCAATAATTAACGTGATGAGTTTATATATTATTTTTTCAATATTTTATATTCACAAAGGTAGAATATGGTTTTTAACATTTTAAAATGTCATAGTTAAATAAAACTGTCGAAAATTAATATTTATTTTCTACTTTTTATGGGTCAGTAGTATAGGTCAGTATAATGTTTTTCTAATAAATTTAAAATTATTTTTCAAGTGAAAAATTTCGATTGAATGTACGAGTTTTGTTGGATAATCGTAGTCTACTTTTATTTAGTTTAGATACAACCTTTCTAATTTTTAACGAAGGGCCTTCGTTATATTTATACCGACAGTGTGCGAAGAATAAATCACATTATTGATAGATTTTAGAGCATAACTATGCGAAGAAAGATTAACACATGTTGCATTACGCGTTTGTGAGCGCAGTGAATTCTTATCTCGCATACGCTACACCACATCTTTAGCACGCGTGTGTGGTTTATTTTATCGGGCTAGTGTACGCTTAGTTTATTTGTAGTGTTCCTAGCTTAAATCTTAGTCAAATATTAAAACGCTTTTAACTTTCACATTTCTCAACAAAATGCATCATGCGATATACCAAATTAAAGCATTTTTTATGTACTTATAATACATTACTTATATCATAAGTACTTAAGAAATGCCATTTTACTGTTTTTATTTTCCATGGGCTTCATACCATTAATTAGCAGATAAGGGATGCATTTTAAACTAAAGCTCCTTTCATTATGACAAATTTTTACCTATATTATGTGACAATTTCCAGCACAATTATAAAGCGACTCTACTCTCAGAATCTAAATTTATTTGTAGATTTTTATAAAATAGTATTAGTTTTTTCATTTTTTTTATAAATTAACCTTCGTTTTTTTATTGGTCAGTATAATCTTTTTCTAATAAATTTAAAATTATTTTTGAAGTGAAAAATGTAGATCGAATGTACAAGTTTTGTTGGATAATCGTAGTCCACTGTTTATTTTTAGATTTTTATAAAATCATTTTAGTTTTCGGTTTTTTATAAATTAACATTAGTTTTTTACTTCTTTTGAATTAATCATCCAAAATTTAAGTGCGGGTTTGATTTACACTTTGATTCGAAAAAAATATGTTTTGGATAAATATTATTTTTATTATTGTTTACTGCATATAAATTTCTAAAGAGAAGATAAATAGATCAAAATATGTGTTTTAATCAATTTTTCTCAATAAGTAATCTCATGAATTTATTTTTTTTTTCACTATAATCCTAAATTTATTTCTATATTTTTATAAAATAATCATAATTTTCGAATCTAACACGTGTGCGCATGCATCCACATTGAAGAAATAATATTTCTATATGAAGTTTTACGAAACTCTTCTGTAAAAAATGGGAAAAATTTACTTTTTAATTTTTTTTTAAAATGAGCACACCACAATTATTACTCGAGATTATACTTGCATTGTAAGCTCTCAATCGTACCATAACTGCACGATTTTATAAAGTCAAATTATATTGTTTCTAATTCTGATTGCATCAACCTTCTAGCTCAGTAATATATTTGAAGAAATATTTTTCAGTATAAAGAGTTTAGGAAACTCTTTTCTATTATGTAATGATATATTCTCATAACCTGTACGGTTGAACGCGGGTAGACAACTTGAGTGTTATCTCCAACCCGTATATTACGATGATTCTTCTCCAACCTGTATACTACAATGATTCATCTCCAACCTGTATACTACGATGATTCATCTCAAACCTGTATACTACGATGATTCATCTTCAACCTGTATACTACGATGGTTTCTATTCCACGTACAAATGACTAGGGAGACAATGATAAAACTTTCTGTTGACATTCTGCTAGATGTTTAGATTTGATATACCTCATTTGGGGAACAATTTTTTTATTTTTTTTGGAAATGAAAAATTCATCAAAAAAATAAGGTTAAAAAACAGCGAAACTTTTCATTTGAAAACCAAAAGAAAACTTAAACTATAAAAAAACTTTATTTATATAAATAAATTTATAAACTTCAACTTTGTTTACTGATCTTTGTTCACTGAATTTGTCTATCACCATATTATTATTTTTTACCTTATGGATTTATTTTATAAACCAAAAAATAACAAATAAATAATTTACCGGCTTGCAGACATTTTTTTGCGATGTGAATTTTAAAAAAAAAATTTTTATTTAACGAATAAAAAAATATTGTAATTAAATATCACTACAAACAACCTATTTAAAAACAAATTGAATATTTTTTTTATTTTTTAAAGTATATAAATAATTAAAACTTTTTTAAACGTCTTTTTAAAAAAAATCGTTCATTAAAATTAAAATAAGAAAATTTGATTATTTTTAAAAAAAATTATTTTTTAAATTATTTAATTATTAATACCTGATAAATATTGAAATATCATTGAAATTGTTTACAATATTTCATAGATATTAATTTTCTTTCATCTGCTTTTTGCTAAATTTCGTTCAGTTTGAGAAGTAATTAGGTTTAAAGGTTATCATTTTAATCAAGTTTAAAAATTTTCCATAATAGAGCACTTTTAAACATAAAATATTTAAAATTTTACTCATTTAATTGATAAATATTTGTGTGAAAAATAAAAAATGAAATGAGTATATTCGTTCATCTTGTGCTACATGTCTACATGGCGAAAACAGATCAGTACTTAGAAAGTCGAATATGTTCTTCAATTAAATCATTATGAAATTTTTTGGAAAAAAAAAAAAATTTTAATAAAATTTTCGCTCATATAAAAATTTTCATAAAGCATCTCGCTATCTACATGAAGTCCTTTCACGATCGACTGGTAGATCGCGATCGACGTCTTGGACATCTCTAGTATATATATTACCCGGAACCTTTTTACTTTTTGCATTCAAAGTCAAATAACTTTTAGAATAAAAAAGTTTTTTACAAGCTATAAAATGTTAACCTTCCTCATTTCAGTAGTGCTATTACATGGTGTAAGTTAAATGACCTGAGAGTGAGTTCATTGACCGGTACATGAGCTCTAAATTTTGAAAAAAATTGAAGTGAGTTAAAGTACCTTTATAAATAAATGATTTTGTGAAAAAAAATTTCGAAAAAAAATATAACATTTTTTATAAAATAGGTTTGAATTTTCAAAAAGTTGACATTTTTGATTCAAAAATTTTACATCAAAATAAAATTATTTTTTTAATTTTTACATCATCTTATTAAAAATTGCTTAAATTTTATTTTACAATTTTAAAATTTTGAAAAATATTAATTTTTGATATATTTTTTTGATTTTAACAATTTTTTTAAAAATTTTGTGTCAAAGTTTTCTAATTTTTAAATTTTAAAGAAAACTATGGGAGAAATTTTTTTAAAAACATTTTAAACCATGCCTATCTTAAAGAGCATCCTTTTACCCACATTTTTCAATTAATTTTGGCTTTTAAAGAAATTCAAAAAAATTTGTTATAAGCCCTTGAACAATATGCACACTTTTACTATTTTCACTATATTTTAGCGTGTAAAATGAAAAATTAAATATTTTTTTCGATTTTTTTTTGCATATTCATAAAATATACCTAATATTTAAACATACTACGATGAAAAAATTTAAAATATTTATTTTTTGCCACAAGAAATTTTCGAAAAATTAAATCGTTATTTTTCTATGTTTTCTACATCAATTAGTAGAGAATTTTATATTGAACAGAAATATGCAAACAAAAATATAATTATCATTTTTTATTTGAAAATTTTTGAGGTCAACTTTCAAAATCTCAAATTTTGGCCTACAAATTTTTTTAGGAATAATTGTTTTCACAAAAAATAAGTTGCACCATTGAAATCAGCATATTCAAATCTACCTATAAATATTTTAAGATTTCTGAAAAAAAATAAATTTTCATGCTTTTTGAAAATTCACATGTTGACCCCTCGATAAGCAATATTAAAATTATTTGATTAATTAAGTAATAAATTCTACAGAATAACTGATTGACTAATTTCAATTTAAGAACAAAAAAAAAGTAACTATAACACAAATAATAAACTATTTAAAACCGTAACAAAAAAAACAAATAAAATGGTACTTATTGATTGAATTGAGCATTAAATTTAAAAGACAAACATAATTTTTTAAAGAACTAACATAAGGACTTAAAAACAGACTAACTAAGAAACAAGTAATTAACAATTGATAGGCAGGCTAACTACTAACATTTTAACCTGAGTAATGTAAAGTAAGCATTCAACGAACTTTTAATGAGGGGCATGCAAATTGTAGCTTAAAAAGTTGGAAATATGAATACATAAGTACAATCATTAGAGATTTTCAGATCATATTTGATTGATTTATGAAATGAGGCACGCAAGACGAGTGCTCTTTCATAAATCATCATCATCATCATCTTTTTCACGATGGAGAATTTCGACGTAAGTGAAACACTTGCATCATTACTTTGATTGACTCATTCATAGTTTCCATATTTCCTAACTACAATGATGTGATGATGATGAACTCGCATTGCATAAAACGCACTTGTTTTTTGTCTGCTCTCAAGATATTTTTAAGCACGAGAGACGACAACAACAACAAAAAATACGTGAGGGAGGAGTAAGAATTGTCCTTGTCCACAATATTGTGCGCATTGTTTGCACTAAATTTTGATTTAATCAGATTGAACTATTCAATTTTGTTCACAATTATTACAGCATTTTATTGATTTCTATTTCAATCATTTCTTAAAATTAGTATTGATTTAAATCAAGCGTGAATGCACGATATTGAATTCGAAATGTTATATTCTATTTGAATTTTTTAATTTAACTCTGCCTATTTGAGGTTTCTTAAAATTTAAAGGTTGTGGAGTCGGGAAAATATTTATCGACTGCCCTTACTTATCATTTTTCGATTTCTAATTTTTGAAAGTGCAACTCCATTTGCGTAACATCAATGACTCCACCTATATATAATTTTGCGACTAAGTTAAAAAAATTATAATTATGCAACGTCTACTTTTCTGTTTCAAATATTATAAATCTCCAAAAAGTGTGATGACATGTACCACATTCCAAGGTTGTTTATGAATGTTAATTTTAGATAGTCATTTAAAATTTATGCTTTATGTTGCAAGCAAAAAGTTTGATCTAATTTTTCTTCAACATAATTTATCAAAATATTCTATTGGTTTGTATTTATGTTAGTGTCTTTCTTGCATTGTCTTCAAAAAGATTTTCAATTTATTGTCTATAACCTTTTTATCTAAGACAAAATATGATTCATAAACTGAATTTATCCTAATTTTTTTTCCAGAGGTGTTGTTTGATTTAAATAATTTTTCCTAAAAACTTTCTGCTCATAAACATTTTGCTCCTTTATAAATTATTTTAACGTAAAATTAAAAGATTTCATTCTTTAATTTTATTGAATTTTTTAGCTTTTTCCTATGAGTTGTAAAAATACAAAGCTTGGACAAAAATGATAAACATTTTTATGTTACGTTTTTGCAACGTGCACTAAAAAGATTGTCTATGAATTTAATTTCTAACATATAGGAATGTAACTACAGTAAACTCTGTCTAAACCGGACTCTGAATATACCGGATTTTTGTCTAAATTGGATTATTTTCAAGGTCCCAAAACACTTCTATGCTTTCCAATGTATTTTTATTCTGTGTAAACCGGACATCCTCTGTCTATACCGGACACAAAAAATGATATAAGGCTAAGGAAAAGAACAAAAATACAATTAATTGCAGCATAAACAAAAGATTTTTCAACACTTTGAATTTATGTAGTAAAAAATGATAATTGAAATTAAACAATGATGTGTATATCATAGACGTAAGTTCAAATTTGAACAACAATTTTAGTTTTTTTTCCTGAAATTGGATCATATCTTTTTTTCCTCCTTCTAGATCTAAATTATTGAAGCCTTGTACTTTTGATTTATCATTGTGATTCTGATGAGTTCGTGCCCCTTTTTTTATATATTTAAACGTGGAAAAATATTTTGCAAACGACGAATTTTTTCCTTAACATTTTTCTTCATGTGCAAAATTGAAAAAAATTTATTTTGATTAATAATATGTCCCTATTATTTTGGTGTTGTAATTTTAAGTGTGTGATATTTATAGTATTTCAGCATTACAAGTAAACTTTAAAACATTAAAATAATTTGATATTAATATTATTGATAAAAATAAAAGAGAATAAATTAAATGGAAAAAAAAATTGTATACAATTTAAAAATTTGAGCTTTTTTTATTTTAATTAATTTTTACTCAACTGTTTATATGGCCGCTGATCGGTCCAGCTCGCGTCGAATAGTTAGATCCTTTGCAGTTTAATTTTTTTATGAATATATAAATTTTTTGTTATTGTTGAAATATGATGTGAATAATTTTATTGTTTTTGTTCAATTCCGTTTCCTTTTTCAATCTTTGAATTCAAGTTTACTTTTATTTAAGATCATTTGATCCTTGAATCAATTTTTTTTCTAAATGAACCAACCAAAAAATAAACGCATTCGCCGTGAACTTAATCTGACCTCAAAAATTCAAATAATCAAAGAATATCAAACAAAACCACAGCCTTTGCAAAAGATGCCCAGCCAAAATATGGTGTTGCAACCAGTACGATTTCTAATATTTAAAAAAAGCTGGATTTTATTTGCAGCAATACAATAACAATGCTAGCATAACAAAGAAAAGATTTGAAAACAATTGTAAATTTGAAAAAGTCAACACCTTGATTTGGGAATGGTTTCATCATGCTAGAGCCAAAAATTTTCCTCTTTCTGGTTCGATTGTCCAAAAGCTGCAGAATTAGCTAAAAATCTGGGTTTTGAGGATTTCATAGCATCTTCAGGGTGGTTGACTTCTTGGAAATCAAGGCTTTCGGTAAAGCCTTATGCTCTATCCAGTGGTTCTTAACCTTTAGGATCTGTTTACTCCTAAATATTATGAAAAATTTTTTATGACCCCTATAAAATTCTTTTTGATTCAGCCGTTTAAAGTTAAAAACAAGAAAATTTACATGTTATATTTTATAATACAAACACTTGTTAAAAGAAAGTTTAATTGAAAAAATTTATTAATATAATATAACAAATTCAGTATAATTTAATTCGAAGGCTGGTATTGTTTGTCATACAAAAGTTTTTCAAAACATGGTGTAATGCTCGACAGACAGCATCTCGTGTCTGAATCAATTGCAAGCTTATTACGTGCACTTGTTTTTAAAGACATCATTGCACAAAATCCAGTCTCGCAACGATAAGTTGAAGGTGACTGTATCAAAAAATCATAGCACGTTTGGAAAGAATAAGATAAACGGTTTTTAATTTGGTCCAGAATGATGGAAATGCTTGCTCGGAAAAATCGAGTTTTAATTGACTGTCTTCTCTTATTTGAAGAAACTCCACTTTGGCAGCAGCATCAGAGTCATCAATGCTACTTTCGCTCACTGAAAAAGGTCTGGTGATCCAAATGTCATTAGAATGGCTATTTAACTTCGGAAAATAGTTTTCAATTGCTTGATTTACTTTCATAAGATCAGCTAATATTTCATTACGGAAAATGCACTCTTTTTGTGTTAAAGAATTTAGAAAAGTACTCATTTGTGGAAAAAAATTAGTACCATAAGAAAAACCAAAAGTTTTTCATGACCCCTGCAAAAACTCCAAACGACCCCCAAAGGGGTCACGACCCCCAGGTTAAGAATCACTGCATGCGGTGAAAAAGGTAATGTTGGTCGATAACAGGGTTTCGAGCTGTGTAACATTTTTAATTGCGATGAGACGGCCCTATATTTTCGGGCCATACCTGAAAAAACTCTGGCTGCTAAGCATCAATCAAAAAGCGGTGTGAAAGTATCCAAAGAACGAGTGACTGTTATGCTCGCTACCAATGCTACCGGCAAAAAACTCAAGCATCTGGTCATTGGCAAATCAAAAAATCCGCGATGTTTCAAAGGAGTCAAAACCGATAGTTTAGCTGTAACGTATGCAGCTAATAGTAATGCTTGGATGACATCAAAAAATTTTCTTTTTGGTTTCAAGAAGTAAACAGAAAAATGATAAAGGAAAAAAGAAAAATTCTCATGTTCTTGGATAATGCTATATCTCATCAACCAGATATTGTTCTAAAGTACATTTCACTCAAGTTTTTCCCTTCAAACACTACAAGCTGTGTTCAGCCACTCGATTTGGGTGTGATTCGATCATTCAAAATGGGATATAGAAAAACTCTGATGGTTCATTTGTTGGCACAAATTGATGAACAACCAAGTTTGGTTCAATTAACTAAGTCAATCAATATTTTAGATTGTATAAAATGGATTGCTTCAGTGTGGGAAAAAGTCGCCACTTCAACAATCATAAAATGCTTCAAGAACAGTGGCTTCATGATGGAAGACTGTACTACAGATGCCGAAGATGAAACAGATAAATTAAATGTTTCCATTGACGAGCTTGTTACCTGCTTTGGTGAATCAAGGATGACAACCAACGAGTTTATAGACAGATTTCGAAACAGCATTATTGAATCAGGAATTCCATGAATCTGAATCCATTGATGGACAAAGCAGGGGCGCACATCCGGGGGCGATCTTACATCTAGCAAAATATGAACAGAAAGTTGAACATTGTCTCCCTAGTCATTAGGACATGGAATAGAAACCATCGTAGTATACAGGTTGAAGATGAATCATCGTAGAATACAGGTTGGAGGTGACACTCAAGTGGTCTACCCGCGTTCAACCGTACAGGTTATCAGCGCAATACTAAACTTTTTTAGTATTTAATCTGCAACTTCTTTTTAGCTGGAATGAGCGCTTTGATGAAGAATTATAATATATATACAATCTTCTGAGAGTCGTCTCAACTTGTTACATAAATGGTACAGCTTTCAATGAATCCAGGACTGCACGTTGGAGCCTATGAGCCACACAATGAATGATGACCAAATTGGGAATACCTTTTATTAATTTAGCAGCAACACCACCATTACAGCCCAACATTGAACCGTGAGCTATTCTATATTTGTACATTTCATCTGAGAATCAGTAATGCAATGATCATCTGAATCACTGTCTTCATTTTATCTCTTTGAGAAAAAGTGGTTCTTGCTGCTTCATTTTAGAGGGTGTCCAAAAAAATTAATTTAAAATTCGAATATGAGGGCTTCCACTTAATCACCAACACAGTAAAATCACTTTAAAAAACAAAAGAGTAGATGAATAAATGGATAAAAATAAGCCAATGATAATAAAAAATTTGCTGTAATATTAATTTTAGGGACCGTTTTCATAAACTGAAGCAAAAGTGACGTAACATTTCTTCAAAGTCATGTGATGTAAGCAGAAGTTGCTACTATTTCCCCACAAACACGCAATAGCTGTTACATTAGAGTCGTATACAAATAATAAGATGTTAGACAGCTACATCAAATGCGTATGCATCGTCATGTTCAAAACGTGTACCTACCTTTTTTTTTCTAGAAACTTCACGGCATAGTTGCAATAATGCAGTAGGCGTAGTATTAACTCTCGGTTCATTGCTTATTTATCATATTTTTGCCTTATACCTATCGCAACTGTATTTTTAAAAGTGGCTATTTTCATTATTGATGGCTAAAAAATGTTTATTTTTTATTACTACAGTACCATTATTGCAACTATGTGGTGAATTTTCTAAAAAAAAAAGGTAGGTACAAGTTCTGAACATGACGATGCATTGGTATTTGAAACAGCTTTGTCTTTAACATTGTCTTTGACAAATGTAACATCTATTGTGTGTTTATGGGGAAATAGTAGCAAACATTTTGTTACAAAATCTTTCTTTTAACTTTTAAAAAATATGAAAAGATAATTAAATGCCTTTAAAATTTTAATATAGTATTTGTTGAAAATCCAATAGGGGCTTACGTGTGTCGAAGCATGAACTATCTTGATAAAAATCGGCACGAAATTTTCGAACAACCCAATATTTTGATAGTTTTCAAAAAATTCTTGTGTTTAATTTTAAAGGATTTATTTATTGGTTGAGTTCAAGAATAATTTTTGTGCCAAGTTGAATTATTTTGAACAACAATTGTACAATATTTTTTCTTGTAATTTTAAACAAAAAATAGTGGTATGTCTTATGACCGAAAAATACGTTTAATTCAGGGGCAAGGGGGGGGGGGGGGGCGAAAATGACCTTCGCCCCCCAATAATTTTCTATAAGTAAGAGGTGCTGCTTGTTTATAAAACATGTATGCAGACTTTCGAATCAATCAAACATCATGCCAAGCTATTCCTATCGAACATATTTTACAGACGATGCGTGAGAGCTATATAATGGTAAGCGGCGAATCGTCGCACGGGACTAATCGTAGCACGCTTGCTACAATCAATGGGCTCTCTAACACTTTGATCCTGCCGCCTTTTCTTCATTTTGCAAGCACACATCTTGAACAAGGACCTTTTTCCTCATCATCACGCTTTCTATGCAAGTGCAACTGCGCACATGTGATGTCATATTTACTAAGTGAGCGATGAACTTTAACTCCTTGCACAACCCAACGCATTTTTCTCGCTCAATGCCATATAATTATATCAAATTTTTCTTATTTTTCCAAACCTCTCATATTTAATTTTTTTATTTTTCGATACTGTTTTATTATTTTTTTAAACTATTTTTAGATTATAATTTAACTTTTTTTTTTAAACGAGCCACTTGTTTATTTTGGTTGATATAAAAAAATATAACAAAAACCATTAGACAAATAAATTAAAAATTATTTTCATGAAGTCTTTTTATATACTTTCAATACTTTTTTAAACAAGGCATTTCCTTTATAATTCTTTGACGTTATTTATAATATTACCGCCTCAAATCCAGTTATTTCCAATGAGCTAGTCCCTCAAAGGTTAATATTTGAACAAATCCTGTTTTCTTATTTTATTAATGACTTTCATAACATGAAAAAATTCAAGTCGTACATGATAACTTTTATCAATATAAAAAGCTATGACTTAAAAGTCAATATAAAAGACTAATTTTATGATTGTTTCAAATAAAAAAGGGTTTTTAGAAATCATTATTAAGTTCAAGAATGGATTCCAGATAAATATTTATGTTTTACTATATAAAACTTTTTTTTACAACATAGCAATATTAACTAGGTATACTCACATCTAAAATGAATAAAAGTCAATCATCTTTCACATTAAAAAGAATATATTTTTACTAGCAATAAAATATAAAAAATATTTGAAGAAACAACAAATTTATTGCACGAAAAAATTAGTATTACTATTTTGAGTTAAAAGCGTTGAAGCAGTGCATATGAAGAGCAACATTACACGTAATAGATCTTTTTTAGTGCCTTTTTTGCAAAATTGAAAGTTCGTAGTTTCATCAGCGCTATCTACATCGCTTATTATTGAATTTTCCGGTGGACATATGAAAATTTGAGCAGAGGAAAACTCATTATCATTTAAAATTGAAAATGCTTCGTTTACATTCTTTTTATAATATTAATACTTTTTTACAGCACCATACACACACACTTAGAATATATATATTGAATAAATTACTTAGTGATAGAGCAAAAATTAAACATTAAATGAAAAATAAGACTATCTAGTAATTTAAATGTCTGTTACTAAATCAAAGAAAGGCAGTATAAGAAATTAATCAAAATTAGTTTGCAATTACAAGAACACAACTTGCTTAATATCAAAAAATGATTGTAAACATATACATGAACGTTTCTTTTAGGAAAAGGTGTTGTGGAATAAAGTTTATAATAACATATTGACGGATCATCATATATTGAAGAATTCATTGCAGCATTTATATATTAATTAATTAAGTTATTTTGTGACGTTCGCACCCATCCTTTCGGATATCGTGGCCCGCCCGGAATGCTGAGCCCAAGTCTAACTGGACTTTCCATCCCACTAAACACCAATCGGCCCTTGTTACAAAAGAATAGCTATACCTTGTTATATATATTATTTTACAAGAATTTATGTTACAAATATATAAATACAGCTGAGAGAACGATACAATCCTAACGCGAACGCTCCCAATTAGGGAAACAAACTTAATGTCTAGTGATAGCTTGATTACTAACCACGTAGAATCGGGTCGCCAGAGCACTACCTAACCGTAAAAACCTTTGAATTCTTCAGAGGAAGAAAACTGGGATAAAAAACCGGCACGACGGAATGCAGCTTGTTCCAAAATAAGAGAATACGATTATAAAAGGTATATGCTACAAAAATAGAAGCGTTAGAAGGCATGCAAATCTTATATATTATAATATAGATAATATGTTATGCATGTTATAGCGGGTAAGAAAGATATACATAATTTAGGGCATGCTAGGTTAGGAACAATCTACCCCTGGAATTTGACTCCATCCCTTAATGTCGTCCCTAGGATATATGTTTTAATATTGGAATGTTTAGACGGTCCTACAAGCGGACTCCTACAGTGGCCAGATTACCGACTATGCCTAACCTAGCTCGTAACATGAAACTGTTTTGGGACTTATACCTTGTGCCAATCCTAAATTTAAGTAGGCGGATCTAGAACTCAGAAAAAAACAGAACTATATCGTAGAACGCAGAATTCCCTATTGCTTGGGGGCTATTGTATATGGGTAGTCACCTAGGATAATTTTTCTCTTTTTTTAGCATATACCCCCAAGAACGCTTCAACCTGGGTTTGCGTGAGCTCCCAAGTTTGGCATAATTGTGGGCAATGCTTGTGTGTTCTTAATTTTTCTATAAACTTTTTATTTAATTTCTCCAACCTTTTCTGGAACCAAGAAAAGGAGGTCCGGAAACTGTCATTCATTTTGTGTAATTGTTCTTTAAAAATTGTATTTAGAGTTCTATAATGATGAAAAATAAAATACGCGTGAGCATTGAATAGCGCTTATCTTTTGTGATGGGGTGCCAATTGGACATGTGGGGGCGCTGGTACAAAGCTTCAGTATCGGTCCACCACTATTGCATAATTAGAGCTTGTTCGTTTCTTCAAAACATTTAAATGAAAAAAGATAAAAAATTTCATGAAAAAAAGCTTTATTTTAGATTAAAATTAAGAAAAAATGAAATTAGTTAAAAACAAAGCATTACAATTTTCAATGATAATAAAAAAATATGAAGATATGAAATATTATTTGTCATATTTTTCACACAAATAAATTGTATGCGATTTACAGACTGATTTGTTGCATTTAGAACACTTTATTGTGGTTCTTTTTCTAGGTTTACAAGTGGAAACATAAAAATATCCTCGTGTAGAAGTTTACAAGTGTAGAAGCTCAATTCCATAGAAACTTATGAGATCTCTTGTAAGACGGTGTGTAAAGGGATCATTGCACCTTGCTCGCATTGATAGTTCACTTAACTTCAACGATAAATCTCTGATGAAGTACTTTCTCCCACTTTTGCGAGTTGAAGGAAAAAATTCTGGATAATTGTACTTTTGTATAATCCAGCTATTGTGAGCTGCAATGTCCAGATAATTACAAAATATCAGAAAAGGCCGTCTCCTTGAGGGTTTATATATGTTGTGAACTCTCTCAGCATTCTATTACTAACATGATTTAAATTTGGTATATTCTATCAATGTCTCAGGCTTATGTTTTTCAATAATAAACCGCAAATTTGATTAATACTTATATGTATTTTCAAATCCTAAATGTAAAAAATGAGTCCAGAAATGAAAACAGCATAACCGATTTAGTATAAAAACATATATTTTATGTAAAATTTGAAGGTATATTTTATTAGATACATTTTTGATCAATCAAAATTTTGATCGACATTTTCTAAAAAGTAGCCATGATTATTGAAAAAATTAAATATATAAAGTGTTATGCGTTCCAAACTATATAATTATAAATTTTCAGGGTATTATATAATATAGATCCTAACAGATAATGTCAAAATTTTGGTGAAAAAATTTAATTTTTGATTTTGATTGACAGTTTTGGACATGAAAGGGTCATTCAACTACCATGGAAATTGTTTCAAAAAATGCAGCTAGCGATTTTAGGAAAAGTCACAAAATTTGAAGGGTTATGATTCAACCAATTTTCTACAATTAATTTTTTAAACGCCCCCCCCCCCCCCCCTAGCACTAATAGGTTCTTAGCTTGGTTTACAGCAACTGATATAGTTTCTGTTCAGCAGAATGGTTTGAATTGTTTGCATAATCTTTTTGAGTATGAAAAGATAAATTCGAAAATTTCAAAAATACCAAGCACTAGCCAAGTTTCCACATCATTTATGGCATTTGAGTGAAGAATTCGTTGTTTTGGCTTTAATTGATCCATTAAGTTTCAATAAAAGAAAGCAATAGTAGAAGCTATGGAAAAAAATGGTGCAAGTGAGCAAAGTTCTAACTAGCGATGTGTTTTTGTTAGAAAATATATTAATTATTCTCTTGAAAATTTTGCATCAAAAAAGTCTTACATTTTTTAATGTTCTTAATATTTCAACTGTTTCTCATCTTTTTGTATTCTCAAATTTTTTTTATAAATGTCAAACAAATTTTTTCCTTCGGTGTGAATATTTTAGAAGTGGAAAAGTTTTTGTAATTGAAAAAAGAGGATTATGAATAAATTTACCAAGAACAGGAATTTTGAAAAAAAGTTAAAATTTTAAATTAGTAGATTTTGGGAATTTTTGTTATCAATAACTTTAGTTATCATGTTTCTGAGATTTGGTAGCGGGGATTTTGGTTTTCAGAAATTTTGGTTAACGAAAATTTGTTTTCGGGGATTTTGGCAGCGGCAATTTTGACTAGATACCTAAAAAATATCATTTCAGCAAAATGCACAAACATCACAGTTTTAAAACTGTTCATGTGTTGGAAAGCTTTACAACACACATGGGTAAATATTAGCCCATATAGACCTAATTTGGGCCTCAATAACTTTTTTTGGCTATGGGGTTCAAAAATTATTTTTTTTAATTTTAGATTAATACTAGATCATTATTATTTTTAGATAAAATACAATTTCAAAATTAAAAATTATTTAAGAGTTGCAAAATCTTCCCTAATACCAGATTAATTTTTTTGAAAAGACTCGCCAATTCCTAGATCTAAAACAGGGGCGCACATCCGGGGGCGGGGCGGGGGGGGGGGGGGTCAACGAGTCGAGTTCTATATTTGGTTTTGATTTGGAGTAAGGAAGAAAAACTTTGTTCACACAAATAAATAGTTGAAAAGGGTACCAATATTTGAAGTGCCTTTTTAGATCACTATGTAACAAAAAAAAATTTTTTTTTGTTCCCAGCTTTTAGTCATTATTATTTTACTCTACAATATTATTTGATTATAAAAAGATAAATACATCGAAAAAAAGTTGGATTTTGTGTAAATTATTGGCAGTTTGATGAATATTACGTTCTAATTTTTTTTAATGGTACCTAATAGTGTTTTTCTAATAATAAAAAAGATCCTAGCATAATTTCTATTTTAAAGGTATTTGAGATTTTATATAAACTGTTTTATTAATACATGTGATAAAATTTCTAGCATTTTCATTACTTGTTTAGCTAATTCCTTTTTTTTATTTAGAAAATAACATAAAAATTTAATTTTTGTTTCATTTCAATGAATACAAGAACTTGCAAGCATAAACCCGATTCGTTTTGTTTTATATGTGGTGAATTTATAGCAATAAGAGCTAAAAAATTTAACATGAAATCTTCCTTGAAAGTTTGCGAAGCCTACTATAAATACTTTGGTGTTCATGTAGCGGATCAGAATAAAGAATGGGCTCCTCATTTTTGTTGTCAAAATTGCAAGAAAACTCTTGAAGGTTGGCTTCGTGGCGAAAAAAGAAGCATGAAATTCTCTTTTCCTCGTGTATGGTTCGAACCTACAGATCATTTGACAAACTGTTTTTTCTGCTTGGTAGATGTGAGTAAAAAACGAAAGGGAAAAAATGCACCAAAAATAGAGTACCCTGACATTCCATCATCACGAGCTCCTATTCCACACTGCTCTCAATATCCTGTACCATTATCGAGTACAACTCATGAAGATAATAGTGACAATAACAGCAAAGAATCAACGAGTTCAGAAAACGAAGACTTTATATCTGATGAGACTGATAAAACGCCTCATTTTCCAAATCAGCAGGAAATAAATGACTTGATAAGACATGTATCTTACTAAAACCAGTGCAGAAATATTTCTTTCAAGAATGAAGCAATGGAATTTAGTCAAAAAAGAAGTTCAAGTCACAAGCCAAAGACATAGACATAAGTCTTTTTCTATTTTTTTTTACTTATAAGAATGGTCTTTGTTTTTGCAATGATGTAGACGGACTTTTTGACTCGATTGGCATAAATCATGTTTGCTATGAATGGAGACTGTTTATAGACAGTTCTACAACAAGTCTTAAGGCTGTCTTACTTCATAATAGAAACACTTTTCCATCTATACCTTTAGCTCATTCCGTATACCTCAAAGAAGATTACTATAGCATTAAAATTCTTTTAGAATCTTTGAAATATGAAAAATACAAATGGGAAGTTATTGGAGACTTCAAAATGATCGGGTTTCTTTCTGGATTACAAGGAGGTTTTATCAAGTATCAGTGTTTTCTTTGTCTTTGAGACAGCAGGGCTAAAGCAGATCACTATAAAAACAAAGTGCTGGAAAAGAGAGATAACTATGTTGTAGGTTATAGAAATGTCATGTGGAATTCATTAGTTGATGTTAAAAATATATTGATGCCGCCTCTTCACATTAAATTAGGCCTAATGAAACAATTTGTAAAGGCTCTAGATTCAAACTCAAATGCCTTTAAATACCTACTTGAATTTTTTCCCAAGCTCTCTGAAGCAAAAATTAAAGGAGGCATTTTTATTGGCCCCCAAATTAGAAAAATTTTCAATTCCATTGAATTTCCCAGTCTTCTAACTGAAACCGAAAAAAATGCTTGGTTTTGCATGAAATCTGTCATTGAAGGATTTCTAGGTAAACACAGAGCAGAAAATTACGAAGATCTGATACAGAACTTGATGAAGTCTTTTGAGTTGATGGGATGTAGAATGTCATTAAAAATGCACATGTTAAATTCTCATTTAGACAGATTTAAAGATAATATGGGTAATTTTTCTGAAGAACAAGGAGAACGGTTTCATCAAGATGTTAAAGAGATTGAGCGAAGATATCAAGGCCATTGTGATGAAAACATGATGGGAGATTATATATGGAATTGTGTCAGAGAATCAAATTCAAAATATAAAAGAAAAACAAAAAAATCAAAATATTTTTAAAAAAATAAATTCTGTATTATATTATGCATAAAATTTTTGTTTCCTTTTTCAATATATAAGTATATATACGCATAAAAAGTAGTTGTGAATAGCTTATAACAAAAATCAATGAATTTGTTAGTCATAGAGTAAATGAAATTAAATAATTTGATCTTAAAGCTTTAAAATCGAAGTTTAGTTCATAAAATTAGGTTTTTTAAATACAGTGTATCATAAGAAAACAGGAAAACATCATTAGAACTTGGGAACAAAAATTGTGTTACACGGTGATTCAGGAAAAGTTTGCAGTTGCGAAGCCCAAAGTTCATATATAAGTTCATCTTTAACTACGTCTTCATTCTCAACATCATCCTAATTTTGTAAAAAAGGATTAAGGATCCAGTTTTCGTTAGTTTTGAGGTCTCCTGGAAGAAAATAGTCTTCAAAATAATTGGAAAGTTTTTGTAAGTGCTGGACAAAGCTTTCAACCAGATCTGTTTCTAGAACTTCATTGTCTTTCATAATTTCTTCTAAGGAAGAAAAGTTTGCCAGTTTCAAGTCGCTTAATCCATAAGAAAAATTTTTCTTTAAAAGCACATATTTTTTCTCTGGCTCTCACAGTATTGAGATTTTTTCCCTGCAATGAAAGATTAACTTGATTCAGCGCAGAAAAAATGACGGCTAGATAGGCCAACTTTTTAATAAACTTGAGATCATCAAAAACTTCAACCAGTTTGTGAGATTGTTCCATGAGATTTTATTTCTTCTTTTAGTTTAAACATCCGTGTCAAAACACGTCAACGAGACAGCCATCTCACTTCGGTATGATACAAAAGGACAGTGTGTTCTGGACCCATTTCCCACAAAGAGCCTGAAACAAACGATGATTTAAAGAATGGCTTCAAATGAAATTAACAACTTTAACACAAGTATCAAAGCATTTTTTAAATCTTGTGGCATAGGTTTTGTTGTAAGTGAATACCGATGAAGAAAACAATGCGTTACTTTTAGATCAAGAATTTTTTTTTCACAATTTCAGCTAATCCAGATCGGTTACCAAGCATAACTGGAGCACCATCAGTGCATATTGAGCCAACTTTTTCAAAGTTGATATTATTTCTTGAAAAAAATAACTTTAAATCAAAAATATCCTCAGCTTTAGCTCTTTTCTTCAATGGTTCACAAAAAATTCTTATATGCTTTTTCTTTGACTTATCTAACAACTACCAAAAGTTGACAATAGTTGTATACGTCTGTAGATTCATCTACTTGTAGGCCAATTCTCACAAGACAAGCATTTATATCTGCAATAACTTGCTCAAGAATATCTTTACTAATGTCTATAATTCTATTATGTAATACGTCATTTGATAAAGGAACCTTTTGAAATTTTTGCATCGCTTCTTTACTACCAAGAAGAATCTTTGCCATTTCTAAAACACATGGCTATATCAGTTCTTCACCAATAGTGTGGCTTTTTTGTTTTAGCAATGTGATATGCAACAACGTAGGAGGCAGGAATATACGCTTTTCTGTTGGAGAGAATCCAAAGGATGGAAGTTTTCCAGTTTGTTGAAACCTTAATCTTTTTGTTTTTAACGACACCTCATCATTTCCTGAATATTTTCCTCAATGCTGATTTTTAAAATGTTCATTAAGTTTTGATGGTTTCAACTTAGCATTTGAAAACACTGTATTCCAAAGAATACATTGCGGGCATTGAGTTCCGTCTTTTTCTGTGGTACAGGTAAACCCAAATTTAACATAAACATCATTACATTATCTTTTTTTTGACATATTTAACCTTTTCTATTCAAAATTTAACATTTTAAAATTAATTTTACAATTTTATAAACTATAAACAAATGCTTATTACAGAAAATTTTGTTAACTATGAAAATTTAGAACTTTTTGGCTTATTGTAGAAAAACAATAAATGGCATTTGCTTTTTCCCAGAAAATATAAAACTTAGGTTTTGAAAAAAAAAAAGTAAAATAAAGATATCTCAAAAATAATAAATACAGTAAAGAAGCATTATAACGCGAATCGTTAAACCGCGAAATCGCTTATAACGCGGTATGTCTTGGCTTCCATTTTTGGAGGCGTATATGACATATCCAGCTTGTCAAGAACTATGTAATCAGAGCCCTTTTGTGTTAGAAAATTATAAAGCGAAACAGTTTTAACGCGGTTGCTTAATATGGACCCCAGGCATAGCGTTATAACGGTTCTTCACTATATTTCTGAACAAAATAATAAAACAAAACGTAAAAGAAGTTATGATTTTAACTTAGATAAAAATGAAAGATTACTTATTAAAAAAACCTTTGCAAAAACTATAGAATGCTGTGTTAAATGAAAGAATTGCAAGAGGTTAAAATATTTTGATATCAGAAAGGAAGAGAGTTAAGGAAAATAGATAACTTACTCGCATATAAAATATTTATTGTAACATACGCATTGTTGTATATATACTAATTACGCACCATGAAAAGTTTGTCTTATAAGTTAGTATTGGAAACAGGAAAAATTTACGTCTCTTTTTGCACCCCTTGTTAAGTTGTTTCGCACACCTTAGGGGTGCGTGCACCCCTGGTTAAGAATCCCTGGTCTAGGGGAATGCGTTTATATCACCGATTCATACAGTTTTTCTAAAATGCCTTGAATTGGGCAACAGCGAACCGTGTGGCATTCTTGTCTTCTTTATAAAGGCGCAATCGCGATTCTATGCTAGGTATCATTTACAAAAGAGAGTTGATATTTTGGACTATTTTGAAGAAGAATGGATTTCCTAATTGAATCCTAAAAAATAAAATTTATCTTGAAATTGCAAAAGTCTCTAATCATACTACGGAGAGCCAGAAAAAGGTCAGCCAATGCCAAAGCCATTGTTGTCTCTACCATGTTGTAGTACCATTACCAATGATTCTTATAATGCAATCATTTCTTGGTCGTCACAAAACAGAGATATTTTTGGACTTGGAACGCCAAATACTTGACACACTCAACATAGAATTCTCTTCCCTATATATTTACAAATAGACTCACTCGATTAGAGTAAAGCATATCATGTGCTATAAGGCTTTTGTTAAGTATGTCCCAAAATCTCCATCTAAAATTTTAAGGATTTGGGCTTCTCTTTTAAAACATGTATCGTAAATACACTTTGAAAATCAATTTACAAGAATTTAATTTTCTTTAGGTAACAAATTTTGGAAATTATAAAAAAAGTTTCGTACCCTAACTAAAATCTCTCAAAAGATTTTTAATTAAATATATAAATAAGGTTGCATTTTTCGCAAATATTTTTAGTTCCAAATCACCCTCATTCTTTTTATATTTGAGAAACGCTAAAAAAAATTTCCAGTTGAAATTTGAATCTTTTCCTTCCTGTGCCCTCGTTTTTTGTGTTTCTCAAGTAAACTAGAGTTTCAAGAATCGTGCATTTTTCTTTTTAAATTGATAATGCATCATTTAAAATTTAGTAGGCAGACTTTTTGTTATTCATTACAGCCCCATCACCAGACTCTAATAATATAAGTAAGCATATGCATTCATATATTTCGAGGGAATTTAGGGGGAGAAACAAATTCTAGTGGATTCATACCCTCCGAACCCCCTACATCGTATCGCCTTACATGATTCATTACTGAATGCAAAATTTCAGCCATTATTGCACATGTTTAATGTTCATAAGCTGAGCCTATTTTTCTATGACTGGAAATACTAAAATCTCCAGAGCTGTGTCTTTAATTAAAAATGCTCATCAAAGTTTTTAGTTGATTTCTTCTAACTTCTGTAGGCTCCATTAAAGAATACTTTTAGTATATTATTAAAAAGATGGCTGACGAAGTTGTCCATTGGACGAGTTTAATAGAAATTGAAAAATTGAGAGGACACTGTTTATTAGGAATAAACAACAAATGTTATGGGCAGTATCATTTTCTTCAAGGTTTATAGTAAAACAAATTTCGTATACTTTTCTTTAAGTATAAACCTTGAAGAATGCAAGCTTCTAAAAATGTTGTCTTTTATAGAGTCCTCTCAATTTTTAAATTCCACTAATTTTGGTATATATATACACAAACAAATTCATGAAGGTTACTTATATTAATATAATGGAATTTTGCCTTGTTTAACCCTTTGGGGACCAGTGGGACACCAATGTCCCAAGAAATGAAAATCGTCTGCTTTGAATATATAAAATTCCATTGAAAAAGAAAGCAGAAGAATCGTCTTCAAAATTTTGGTCTTCAAAGGGTTAACCCATTAAGTACTATAGAAATCAGACGATATCTAAAAAAAACGCAGACGATTTGGCTATACCAAAGTTTTTGTTATACGTACATACTTATGTCTATGTGTCACGTTATATATCCCTATTTAATTGTGTCGCCATACGTCGCAGCATATCTTTTTATTGTCGCTTGGTATTTCCCTATATCCTATTCATCTATCTTAGTGTCGCGACTGTTGCATTCTAACTCTAAAATTAAGCATTCTTCCAGTTTCCCTAACTCTAACTCTAAAGATAAGCAGTGTCCAATTTTCCCAACTCTAACTCTAAGTTTAGGCACGCTTCTAATATACCTAACTTTAACTCTAAGTTCAAGCACTCTTCTAATATACCTAGCTCTAACTCTAATTTTAAGCATTCTTCTAATTTACCTAACTCTAACTCTAAAATTAAGTACTTTTCCAGTTTCCCTAACTCTAACTCTAAAGATAAGCAGTTTTCCGATTTTCCCAACTCTAATTCTAAGTTCATATGAATTCTAAGTATTCTAAGTATATGAATATGAAGCTCTCATGCAAATCTACTGATAATGCAAACGCTTCATATACGTACAAGTTCACTTATATACTAGCTTTACGAACATGCGCCTGCATATACACGGCTCTGTATACGGTGAATATTTATTCTTCTATAACCAGTACATCTATATATTCAATTGTTTATTATCCATAAGCAAGATTATCAATGTCAATTTGACATGATTGACAATTCATATAATGTTTTGTTTCGTGCTATTCAGCGACACACATCATTCGACATATTCTATATTTTAACAAGGCGACACTGCGACAATTGTCGCAGAAAACACCAAACTCAATTTCTTCGGTAGAGTCGACTTAATGGGTTAAACAAAGTTAAACTGCGAAGTTTTACATGTATTCCAGGCAAGAACTAAAATTAAGAAGAGAGGGGGGGGCGCAGAAATTTCTTTACCATAAGAATATAATACGCATATTTAAAAAATATGTATGCTTTGAAAGTTAAGCCAAAACGAAGAAAGCCGTATACAAAATATTGAAAAGAATGTTTTGTTCTAAAATACTACTTAACCTGAGTAATATTTTAAGCGAAAGGCTACATAAGTGGATGTTAGTGACATTTTGAATAATGATAATAGTAAGAAGCATAATTCAAACTCAATTACAATAGTACACAAATTACAATGGAAATAGGGAAAAGAAATGTTAAGTACACCACTCTATATACTATTATATATATATATATATGTGAGAGAATTTCTTGGTGACGATGAACCATGTGAATAAAGAGTAATTAATGCGATGCAAGGCAGCAGCATAATTGCACACCTTTCAAGAGGGGTGAAGTGTAAGATTTATTTACAAACAAATGCAGAACAAGGATATAAGAATGGATTAAAGAGGGAGAAGGAGGCTGCAGTGAATATCCGCGACATAAAAAACGAAAATAATTAATAACAACGTGCAAATCGTATTATGCTAATTTGGACTGCGGTGTGTGGTGTAGGGTTCGCATACATCAGCAGCACCTACCTGTCGTCGTCTCCTGCATAGAAAGAAGGAGTGCGTTTGACCGAGCGATACACACACACACACACTATTTATTCCATCTTTACATACGTTCTTCATTGTGTGTGAGTTGTGCTATAATATCATAGAGTACGTGCGGCCTTATTTCACAATAGTGTTACCTGAATAAATAATAGTTAGATGATTATTTGTTGTTATTGTTTTGCGTTGTCGTATGCAGCAGCAGGACTCCGTAATCCGTCATCATAATAAGAATGAATATTATTTATATCTGTGAACAAAGAAGGATTAATTTATTAATATGCATCCATATATGATACATAAATGATATATATTAACCTGATATGCCATCTTGATGCAGGTCACGCTGAAGTAGAATATCGTAGAACAATATATCACCACTTTTAATCCATCATATCACATATATCTAACTTACTCACTACATTTATTTATCTATCTTTCACTTTTGCTTTATCACTACAACCTACGTTTCCTGTTTGTTCTACGTTTGTGAAGAATTTCAAAAATATTTGTAGATAAAAATTATGGTACTGATAGGGGTTTGTGTTTTCGCTGGTGTCTTGTCTGGAGTTATCAAATTTTATCAGGTGAGCAGCAACTATTTTGACATTTTTTCAAATTACTGTCTTTATCAAATTTAGGGACCTGATCATGTAAGGATAACTGGCAGTATTTCAGGCCTGGCTCCAGGAGAACATGGAATTCATATACACGAATATGGCGATAGGCAAGATGGTGAGAATCCCCTCTACCCATACTTCATATCTTTTGAAAAGATGTTTTTTAGGATGCAAGGCTTCTGGTCCACACTACAATCCTTTTAACACGCAACACGGAAGCCCTGATTCCAATAAGAGGTAACAAATACGTTTACACAGCTTTGCATCAATGTTTTGAATACCCCTAAAATTATTGTTGTGGTAATTTACCCTATTAACTAGGATTTTTATATAAATAAACACAATTTTTAATCAATTAAAAGCATATAAAAGGGTTCTACATGCGTAAAAGAAAAATGCTCAAATTATCACAATATTTTATTGAAAAAAAAGAATATTTGGACTTTATAAGTCTTTATCAACTATTCGTCAAGTAAATAACAAGTTTCTAAACCTGTTATAAATTTCAAAGAGAACCTGAGACAACTCGACTCGAAAGAGCAGGTCTCACATGCTCTTCGGATATAGCATAATCCTATGTCCTCTAATAAGTATCTTAAAAAATAACTAAAATACCAAATAACTTGTGTGAGAATAGAAATTTAGCGCCACAATTTTTAGTTTTACTCATTTTGCTTGAAATTATTCCCAGGTTGGGATTCACATCCAATAATTCAAATAAATAACTTATGTTTTCACAAAAACTGTCTTTCTTTTTCGGATTAAATTTTGGATTATATGATTTTTTAATATAAAAACTGCCAAAAGAAAACAATTTCGAGCATTTTTATTTAATTCAAAAAATAATGGGGGAACACAAATTACAATCATAAAAATATTTTTATTAGACGGGTTTTTAATCATAATTCAGAAATTTATAATAAAAAAAGAGAAGATATTGTTAATATTATTTTTATAGTCAATTTAAAAAATACTATTAGTCAGTTTTTGTTCGGCCTAAATTGATAAGTAACAAAATGTGTCGATCTAACTGAAATATGTACTACATTTTAGCGAATTTACCAAAATACTCAAACTCAAAGTACTTAAAAATCGCACTTCTCACTCTAAATAACTTAATAAATCCCAAATTTTAATTCCTAATGAAAGACCCTCCATATGCTTATAAAAATTTGCGAGTCCACAATCCCGAATTTATTGTATTCGTCTTTTTTGCTTCGAATCATTTCGCTTAATTTTTTGATACTCTGTAAAGTAAAAAAATGTAAAAGGAGGAGTCCATAAACTACCCCATAATCTTTTTGTAAGTCCATAAAATTCTCTAGAACCAATATAAGTATACGGTCATTTTTAGAAACAGTAAAATATAAAGGTTTTCTTTGTTTTTTACTTTAAAATATATGAGTTTTACAAAAATCGCATTATACAAAAAAACTAATAACAGCTACACATTTATACGTTTTTGAATTTGCACATATTTCAAAAAAAATATACTTTTTTACACATTGCTACGCATTTATATCGTTTACATTAATAACAGCATAAATGCACTTATACATTAGAGCAAATTCTTACTTTTGCATTCCTTCATTGTATAACGGCAAAACTCTATTCTGCAGAAAGACGAACTTAAATTGAATTAAATTAAAGAATACAAAAATGGGAAATATGTATACAGTAAAAGCTCAATTAACGGGTTATCGACCACGGTCGACTTTACAAAAATGTAAATTGTCTGCATTTATTAACCCTCGCAAGACGAAACGTGGCTTTTTACTCTACGCTTTTATTACCATCAGACGTGTTATTTTTGAATTTTAGCTGTTTTTATACTCCGTGTTGAATTAGTAGTTGGCGTTAATTAAGATTTTTAATATAAATTTTAATTATCAAAAGTTTATACACTAAATGGTATGTTTTTCAATAAAGATAATAAATATTATAAAGCTATAACAATAAATTATTTGTATTTCCTAAAAAAATTTACATTATTTTCTAAACTTTCATGAAAATCAGTAAGCCATTTGCAATACTCAAGAAGAATCATTGACGTCAACTTTGAGAGAGAAATAAAAGGAGTATCTCCAAACTGAAATCAAGGTAGATTATTATTAGTGAAATATATTTGACAAATGTTGACCAGAAAAGAAGGGTGGGTAAGAAACTAATAAAATTAAGTTGACGTCAATTCTGAACGACCTTTTATATAAAAGTAATCAATATAAAAATGTATAACTATCAGAAAACAAGCTTTTATTACAAAAAATGAAAGCTTATAAACAAAAAATAAAAAAAAATAAAAAAGTACATAAAAAATTGTGTATAAAGATCAAATTCATATTTTCAAAAATAAAAAACAAATTTTTATGCTCTTACGTATTTTGCAAAATTTCATTTTTAGAGAACAAAATTAAAAAAGCATTATTTGTTTGTAATACCGTACAATTGAATATTATACACAATATTTCACTTAATGACATTGAGTACAAAAATATTTCGTATGATTTTTACATATGTATCCGTTACAAAAACTACATTTTCGTGTACCTCTACTGTTAGAGTGACCGACATGCAAATAACAATAGCCTCTTGATGTTGAAGCTCGCTCAGTTATTTCAAGCTGTTCGAAGCCATAAAAAGATAAAAGATTTCGAATTTGAAATGGAGTGTTAGAATTGTTAGAGCGCATCATCATAGAATTCTCACAAGCTTCAAAGACAAATCTCTGATAAAATATTTTCTGCCTACTTTTTAGTGCTTGGGAATTTGTTAGGACAATTACTTTTAGATATTACCCAATTATTCTGGCAAGCAATATCTAAGTAGTTTGCAAAAAATGCAACTATCCATTTTCTAGACGTTCTATAAGATGTGTAAGATCTAATCATCTGATTTGTTGTGTCTACCCCACTTTTGTATTGATTGTATAACGCTATTGTTTCTGGTTTGCGTTTCCTTCCAATCAAATTTATTTCCCCCAAATGTTGGCTTGAAATAACGTAAACAACTTTGAAATTACGATGAGCATGTCTGGGGGCATAAGCCATCAGGGAAGCCTAATTGGTATAAATAAATTTTGATTCAATTTCATTTAAGCCCAGCTGTTGTAAATGTTTTGACCTAAAAATATGTGGGATAAAAGTACGATTAGATCTAACCACAAATAGTTAATTTTTTTGAAGTAGCCCATTGACACAACACATGAGATGTGAAAAACCTATCAGAAAATATACCACATTCTTCAGGTAAATCACTATCCGTTATCAATCTTTTAACTATATTTGCTCCAGAAAAAAAAGTTCTATAAGTTAAACCTGAAACATAAACTTGAGACTTTAAAATATATAAAGATTTAGCATCTGTACAATGGTATATTTTTATGCCATAATGGGCAGGCTTCAATGGTCGTAAATTTTTATTCTACAACGTCCTCTAAATTTTACAAGTTGTTCGTCTACGGTGACGTAATTATACGGTACAAAAAATTTAGAACCATTACGATAAAACGTATTGTGAAATACTCTTTGGGTCCAAATGGACCCAAGTATATTAACTAGTTAAAATATAGCGGTTTCATTCAAAAAATTAAAAAAAAATGACAAATTTGAAAAAAATTATTGAATACAAAGGTTACACACTTTTTGATGATGATTTTTGCAAACAAATTTTATACACAAAAAGTTTCAAATTTATTATCATTTGAACAGAAATAACATCTCCCTCGTTTTCTTTTTTTGGTATTTCTTGATTTGGTTTTACAAGTTGTATAATATTCTGAGATGCAACGTTTCTGGGTAATGTTTTTCTTGTTTCAATCATCGCTGAAGACAAACTTTTTCCAAGCTCTACCAAAAATAAACGCCTTTTGTATTTACATTTTTCCATCCAATTTGGGTGTAATTCGGTGAACAAAGCATAATCATTGAAAGCTTATGGGCACTAGGGTTAAAAAGATTGGGCACTAGGGTTAAATAAGTTAGTCAAGTTAAAAAAAATATTTAAAAAAACTTACTTAAAATTTTCATCTAGTTTAACTTTTATACAATGAAAAATATGAGAAATTAGTTCTTAATAAAAAGTTTAAAAATTTGAAGAGAATCAGTGAGAAATTTTGCGAAACCAATGGGTCCAAACGGGCTTTGACTTTTTATTGTGTTTTGAACTAAAGGATTACCTTGGTTTGATCTAGCTGGATTCCATGAATACTCAGTGCCATTAGGGGCAACTAACGAATAAGTGAAAGATTCTTCACTTGTTGTTGTATAAGACAAATCAGAAGGTATGATGTTGCCTCTTCAGAAACAGAAGACGAATCCAAAGAACTCATATTTAGAAGAAAAATGAGTTAGTTTTAAAAGGCTTTGTTTGAGAAGTTATTGCTTTGCAAGAAATGTATGAATGTGAGAACTTTGGCAAAGTTAGTCAGCTGCTTTTACTGGAACACAACAGTAAGTTGATAGGTAGGATTTTTCAAAGGAATTACAAGGACGTTATTTATTCTTTATTTATAAAGATATTGATTACAAAGATATAAACACGCAGTAGTACAATTCACGTCATCAATAATGAAGAACACAATTGTTTTGATCTGACGACGGCTAATGTAATTGTAAAAGTTTACAAGATAACGACGGAGTTTTACAAAGATCAATTCACGGTATCAATAATGAAAAACAATTGTTTTGATGTGACGGCTAACGTAATCATAAAAGTTTACAAGACAGTGGAGTTAAATAGATGAAATACTAGGTTTTGATATCAAAACTTACTTATCTCCATTTTTAAAGGATATATTTATCAAAATATATATGAAATAGATGATTTTTCTGACTTGTAAACATTTTTAAAAATTTTGAAATTTCTTAACGCTAATCACTTTTTTCATAAATTATCGAAATTTTTTTTATTTATATATTTTTCATGAATGTCGTTTTTCTTGGAAATAGATCATAGAAAGAAATATTGTTTGAAATACAAAAGAATAAACAGAAGATATTTGTTATTCTGACCATAATTAAATTTCAATAGGACATTTGTATAAGGTTTTATTAAAAATTAAAAAAAAAAGAAAAAAATCAATCTGTGTAGTTTTTTGCCAACTAGTGGTCCTACGGACTAGGTTTATTTTTCCTGGTCTTGTGAGTGTTAATGCTTTTTAATACAAATCTCCTGCTTTATGCTTGATATCGTCTGATTATTCTGGTCGTTAACGGGTTAATGAATGGAAATATATGCTGAGGATTAGTAAAAGAAAAAAGACAATGCCTTAAATTTTATAATTTGGGTATGATGAGAATAAAAGATAGTTTTACTCCTGAAATAGCTATAGATGAAATTAAACGTAAGCTTGAAGAGTTTGGTATTAATATTCTGGATCATATTATAGCTAGATGGATCTTGTTAATAAGATTAGTGGACATCAAATATCTTATGCGCATACAATACATTTGGGTATTTGTGATGCTTTGTATAACTAAGAAAATTATCAAAAAAACTTTGAAAGATGAAATTCTACAAAATTATGTGGTAAAAGAGAATGGATCTGAAAAACATTTACTTATGGATGCCAAAACAAGATGGAAATGTTTGGTTTTAATGGTAGATAGATATCTTGAAGTTGAATCCTGAGTTGCAAAAGCTTTAATTGATAAAACGTATTAAAATTGCATCTGGAAGGTATCTAATAGGCGTTTGATGATTGCAGAAGCGGCTTTTCATTTTATTATGAACTCAATACTATTTTTTCCCTTAAAAATATAAGTCGCATAAGCTTTTTAGAATACTTGAACTTGGGGGATAATTAGAGTGAATTCTTGTATGAAAACAATTATATACTTGTTAAAAAATCTCAAATAAAGTAAAATCGAAAATTAAAGTATTTCAACTAGACAAGGTTTGCTTCAACTATTTGAAATTGAAAACTTATTTAAAAAATATTGCTCCAACATTTGAAACGGAAAGAGTTTTTCAGCAGCAGGTCTTTTCATAACAAAATTTAGAACAACGTTAAGTATTGATTGTTTGGATATTTTAAGAAGTTATTAAGAGTTTATTAAAAAAAAGTGAACAAACCTGTTTAGGTTGTTGCCACAGTAAGACAGAGTTGTATACGTTCTTCTCGAATTAAAATGTGCAAAGGTAAATAGATATACACCAGGTGTTTGATTTTAAAATGCAGTGTAATAAATAGGTTAAGCAACTTGCATAACATATCCAAGCCACGTTTGTTTATTTGGAGAATGCAACTGATTGTCATTTTACTTGCTTACCTTTCTTTTTAATATTGTCTTTAACTGGGAAAAATAAATAGTAATTACTTGAATGGAATGCATGCTATCTTCTTTATACGCTAACAGAAAGTAAAAACTTGTATTCTATTTTAGGCATGTTGGTGACTTGGGAAATATTATGGCGGACGAAAATGGCGTGTCAATGATCAATTTCAACGACAGATTGATAAGATTGCTTGAACCATTCAGCATATTTGGACGTGCATTATTAGTACTTTTTACCTTTACTATAAGAATTTTTTATTTATCAGTAAATAAATTTGACATTATATTATTTATATACACAGTGGCGTAGCCAGAATTTTTTCTGGAGAGGAAATGATACTTACAAAATCTTTGTTTGAAAGCGTATAAACGGCTTTACTCTTTCGTTTCATCAATTTTTCCACATGACCATCTCTTTCTTCTTTGTTCCATTTCCCATTTTAACATTGACTTAGTTTCTCATTTCATTTCTGAAATTCTAATTACGCCATCTGAATTTAAAACTTGAATTACTTAGGACCGAGAAGTAATGTTTACTTAAATTTGGTTTCTTATTAGAATTAAGAGGCACATGTTGAAAAATTAAAGATTTGTTCGTCACAGTCAATGCTAGCGAAGACTTTTCTATATTTTCATGCCTTTTATTTTTTTATTTTTTAATATTAGAATAAACGTATTGTCAAAAGATAGTTCTCGCATTCTCTTTTTAATTTGTAATTTTAAATATATCACATCTAAACGTTCTTCAATGCATAAACAACTCACTTTACGAAATCTTACATGACATTTAAAGCGAGGTTTATGTATATCTGGTAAAACTAGGATTTTCTATAGTTTGAAAAATATCAATAGTTCTTTAAATAAGGATAGCTACAAATTTTTAGGAACCTATAAACTTTATGGGGTTACATAATAATGCAATTCAGATCAAACTCCGATGACTCTGTCAAATATGTTCAAATCTAGTCAACCGAAATATAAATTTTTAGAAATAATTAAAATATATAAATAAAAAACTGTAAATCGTGTCCCCTTTTAATAATCAGATTGTCGAATTAACGATTTTTGACTGAATATATGATATGAGTTAACAGAGTAGTAAAAATCTGCAAATATATGAAGGAAATCTAAGAAATATTTGGATATCATGAAAGGGAACCATCATGACAGAAAAGGCCTAATAAGAAGTCATGCACGTATAAAAGAATATTGGATATTCACACCAGCGAAATCGTATAATTACAAATCCATTTCTAAGTTACATTCCAATAAGTCTCTGATATCGTCTTTTATTTTTTTTTTGAAAAAATTCAGAAAATGGTCGGTTTCATAATCGAAATGGCTAATTACACACTATCTTTTTTTAAAAGTTATGTTTTTAAACTCATGGGATAACAGATAGAGTAGTCAATTACCACGTGCTGTAAAAGTTGTCTAGCAGAGCTAGAAGAACACAAAACTTAACAATCAGAAAATGTATTGACCCTATCCAAAAGCGAAATGAAGGGGGAGAGGTATTTAACTCTTCGTCAATTCCGATAAAAATTTATATGACATAATCAAAGATATAATATTTTATCAATTGAAAATATAGAGAAAAATCTTATAAAAATTATGCATAAAAATACATGAATTTACAAGTCCTATTTTACTTTATACATTTTATTTATTTACAAAATTCTCTTTGGTTCACCTCATGTAAATGAAGCTTATCTCTTCTGAGAAGATTGAAGAACTTTTTGAGATTTTCAAAGAAATAAAGAAAGGAGGCCTTTATAGACTTAAATAAAAAATTATATGAAATCATATTTAACAAGAATTCATTTTTCTAATATACTTAAGCATTATTATTTTTAATCAAACCTGGCAGTTAGTAGTTTTCATTTCATAGTCTATAAAATATCAAAAAGGTAAATCATGCGTCCGATTTTGTCCAAAAATATCTACGTTTTTAAAACAAAATTATTTGTACGTTTTTTTATGACTTAAAATATCCGAATTTTTATTGCTTATATATTTTTTAATTTGTATATATCTTTAGGACTAATAAATTACAATTAAAAAATTTTAATTAATGGGACTATTTGATTAATTATCGTTTATCATATTTTAAAACTCAACGTTTTTATATTCAATATACAATAATTTGGTAATTTAAATGAGTTTTTTTTTAATTTGTAAAACTAAATTTCAAATAAAATATTTAATGTTTATTTAGTTGAATTATTTCATAGTTTTTTTATTATAAAATCATCAGCAAGTTATGACTTATTTTTACTTAATCTTTACATGAATTCATATTTAAAATTTTAAAAATTCAGTATTCCAAGTGTTCTTACCAAGAATGTTGCAAAAAATATCGATATTTTAAAAGGGTCGCAACGAAAATGAAATTGAGTGCTTAATTTGTTTAAATTTGAATTATTATTTAGAATAAGAAATCACCATAAAAAAACATAAAATTCTTCGTGTTCTCATTATCAGGCTAAACTTACAGATTACTTACAGAAGTTTAAGGGCTGCGGAAGGAGTGCTTGCATATTATTGTATTAACATAGTTTCAGTATTCCTTAACATAGGATTGTATTCCATCATTGTTGAAATAAGTTTTTCAGATCCTGATAAAGTAGAAATACCATCTAAATAAAGATATGTTTTACTTTGTATGTGTGTATACATATGTTTATAGCCTTTCTTTGATTTTCTAGAGAAAAATGTACAGTCCTGAGAATTGCCAATCTAATTTCTCATCTCTAGAAAAAATTATTTTATGAAAAGATCAGAAACTCTAATTGTAAAGATAGAAAAAATAACCTTTATATTAAACTGGAAAACTAATACCCATTAATGGCAAACGTATCAAATACGATAAGTTACAAAATACTCCCATTTATGCCATAAAATGATACCCTATAAAAACATAAATTTTCACCTCTGTAATGGTTTTTACTCAAATAGTTTATTAGAATTATCTCTTGGAAAAAAGAAAAAATGTATGATTTTTTTCTGATATTTAAAATAAGGTTTAAATAAATTGGGAACTCATGTTTAACCTTCGGATTACGAACATATGGCAATTTACTCCACGATAAAACTAAAATTAAAATTGCAAGAAATTTTTCCATTATCAAAATTTTTTCAATACTATCTAAATTTCACTTTATTTTTAAGTCTTTTAAAAGTGGTATTTTTTTTCATAACATGCATTCAAGCATGAGATTGAAAATTTGAAAAATATTTTTAACTTTTTGTATAGATGGCGCTAAAAATTTTTTTGAAAATTAAGTATAATAAAAAAATTTTAAAAGCAAAAAATAGAGTGGCAATTGGAAGGAAGTATCAGAAAGCAAATAAAAGCAGAACTTATAAGCAGGAATTGCAAGTGAAGTTTGAATGGGCTTTGCAAATAAACTTGGAACAAGTTTTGCATTTTCTAGTAGATCGAATCTTTTTAGGAAAACAATTGAAGCAAAATCCTCTACGGTTAGATGATGATGGAACATCTACAGAATTAAATCCAAAAAATGAAAGAAGAGATTTTGTTTTCAAGTTGATTTGAGGTGTTGAAGCTCTCACTTGCACTGACTCTTCAATCAGACACCTAGCAAGTTTTTTCAGAAAAAGATTTCTTGCGTTGTTCATTTTTGTTGGATAATCTTCAGGTGAATTATGTTTAGAGATTACATAAACATTTAGACAAGATAGATCAAGATAGTTAGAAAAAGCCACAACAGTCCATCTTCGACATGGCTTGTAAGATCTGTACTGTTTGACCATTCGGTTTTCTACGTCAACACGACTTATGTTTATTGTACTCCAACAAAGAATCAGGTTTACCATCTCTGTTTAAAGTGATGATTTGCTTTTTGTGCTGTGATGACAACACATAAACAACTTTAAAATCACATTTGGCGTGATTTTTAGGTATGCACGCTATAAGTTAGGCTTTTTTGCAGTATATTGTGCGCGATTCATATTCATTTAGTTTCAATGTTTTCAAATATGAAGGAAAACTTTTTTTTTTGGTACAAATTTTCTTGTATGCCTCACAGTCCCACAAACTGTGTAGTCTTTTGTCATAGCCCACTTACCAATTTCTAAAGAGGTAAAAAACATGTCCATAAAAATTCCGCACTCTTTTGGAAGATTGGTGTCATTGATTAGCCTTTGAGAAATTTGAAAAGAAGAAAAGTATGTTTTATCAGGCAAACCGGTGATATAAATTTGAGGTTTCAAAAAGTAAAACGTTTCTGAATCACATAAATGATAATTTTTAAGGCCATAATGGCCAGGCTTCTTAGGATCATAAACTTTTAGTTTACATCCACCTCTGAAACAAACTATTTGTTCGTCATTGTAACCGAAGAATTAGGTGTCCAGTACAAAGAAAACAAGTCATAGTGATCATGGAGCGTTCGAATTGCTGAAAGCTTATCGGTAGGATTTCTTTGACGCTTATCATCAAAGTATAAAAAAAATTGAATTAAATTTTAAATTAATTAATATTTTTGATGTTAATAATATCATGACCCTTTTGTTTTGTTCCCTGTCTTACTTTGGAACCATGGCCAACAGGTTGAGAACCTCTGTCCTAAGCAATAAATAAGGAAAAAATAGGTTCCGTTTATCATTAGCTACTTTTTCATTTGATTCACTTTTTTAGAGTTTTAAAATATCGGATATTCTTGAATTTATTGATGAAAAAGAGATTATCAATGCTGTTTTTATTCAACCTTCAATAAACCTTTGCTCTTTGGTGTCAGATAAGGATTTTGGAGATGAAGAAAATTTTACTTATGACAACTTGAGCTCCAATCAACTTGCTGCATTTGGGATTGTTGTTAATTTGCACGAGCATGAAAGAGAGGAGGATAATACGGAATCTGGAAAATTAAAAAGGGTAATTTTAAAGTTTTTTGGAGTGCTTTGAACATTGATTTCAACTTGAAAAAGAACTTCTTCCAGTGTATGGATCTTTATTATGATCAGTCTCTGCGTCCTTTCAAGTTGTTCTCCCTTTTTTAATGTTGAATGAATCGACACGATCGTTGGCTACACAAAAATTATGTTTTTGAAAGTAACGAGAGGAGAAATGTTTTGCTTTATAGGCATTTGATATTATGTGGCTATATGCGTTTGCCAAGAAAGAAGATTGTTTCAACTCGCTTATTTCAGGATCTATGAAAAGACAAAGGTTTGAAGATATGAAAAATATCTGCATCTTTGTGATAACACAAGGCCTGATCCTACTGACAAATTTACCAAATAAGAATGCTGGTCCAAAATTTGAAGGAAACTTTTAAAAAGTATAAGAACAATAAAAGATTTTCATTCAATTGATGAAACAATGATACCATACTTTGGAAATCATTGTAGCAAGCAGTTTATGAAAGGCAAACCGATCAGGTTCGGTTACAAGCAGTGGTCTCACTGTATCTCATCTGGATACTGCGTAAAATTTGACATGTATCAAGGAAAAAGCCTAGATAGTTATGAAGTTGGAGCTTCAATATTGTTGAACTTGGCTGAAAGTCTTAATAAGATTTTGGGAAACTATTATCATTTCATTGCAAACAATTACTTTTCAACCTATGAAGTTTTCAAAATGATAAAATAGTTAAATTTTAAACGACTTTAACAATAAAATCCAACAGATCAAAAAACTTTCCGGAGAGTTCTTTGAAAGACTTAAAAAATGAAAAAAGAGAATTTTATAAAATATTGAGTGGTCAAGACATAATCAATCTATACCAATAGTATGACAACATGTCTGTACTTACCATTATAATTGTCTCAATGGCGAACCTTTGAGAGTGACTTCAAGATACTCTTCTAAAGAAGAGAATCGACGTCAACCAAGCTCACATGTTTAGTATATATAATAATGAAATGGAGTGGGTGGACTAAATAGACCAGAATATAGCACACTAAAATGGTACTGGTCTATTTTTACGTACCTAATCGATACGACTATAAATCAAGATTGGATTTCGTGCACGTTTTCACGTGCAGATAAATTTGATAAATTGGCTTTTAGACGACAAATTGTTTGATTCTTTCTCAATAAATTTAAGAGTGCTGAGCAAAGCATTAGCGATAATGGGGCCATCTGAAGCAAAAAATTGATCAATCACGGCACTTTGTTTGTCCAAATTGGAAACAAAAAATGTTAAAAATGTAGAATCTGTCACAAATTAACGCCAACTATCTGCATGAAATTCAACGTTGGTGTACATGTTTCCCGTTACTTTAAAAATAAAGCTGGTCTCTCTAATCATTATTTAGTAGGACATATTAGGTAGGACAGCATTTGGAAACTAAAATTTATATATTAAGAAAAAAATTAATAATGATTCTTAAGAAGTGGCTAATGGATGCAGAAAGTGATAAAAGGGCTTGGACGAGTTTACCAAGCACTAATATAAAAAATACAAACAAGTCCTATTAAATTAGTTGAATCATTATATTCCTTCTTTTCTCATCTCAGAATTTATAAATATCACGTACAAATTCACGAAAATAACAAAGTTAAAAATGTTTTCAATTGTGTATTTTGCCTTTTTAAAATGACCAAAGTGTTATCATGTGTTTTGTCTTTATGTTTAAATTTACGTTCACGCAAGTCAAACTTATCTGGTATATAACATACGTATTTCATACGTATATAAAGTATAACACTTTTTAAGATCAAATAAAATTTTAATAGCGGTAATGTACCTGTAAAATTAATCAGTTGTATTAGCCCATCTAAAATGGAAAATACATGCATTTATCTGTACAAGTTTAATAATCCGTTAACGACCAGAGTCGACATATGTTAACTTTACAAAAAAATGTTTGTATATAAATGATTTTAATACAAATCTGCTGCTTCACGTTATATATCGTCTGATGCTGGGTTAACATAATAAATTTAACTATATAAGTTAACCATTTCAGGCTTAGTTTTCTGAAAATGAATCATCTCTTTTTCTTTTTAAATGAATTTCATATATTAAAGCAGATGATTTTTATTACGTGCATCACTGGTGATCCATTATGTCCAAAAGGGTTAAACAAGGTTATCTTTATTAAAACTAACCATGTCTATGTTTTAAAAAAGAAATATGATAAACGGGACAAATGAAATGTTTGCAAAGACCTTCGCTAGCGCCTATTTCTTAAAGATTAACGAATTTAATATATTTTAAATTCGTTTTTGAATTCAAGGTGAAAGGTAGGAAGGATTTGTTCACGAATGCATCATACCAAGCAGAAGTTCCCTTTGACTGCTGCATCATTGGCTATCATAATCTTGCATACGAAAATCAAAGACATCCCCTGCATCCCTATTTTCCAACGAAAGATCAAATCTACGGACAAAGTATGGCCAGGGTTATTAACAACCACATACCCTTGGTGTCTCAGAACCCACTGAGGAGGAAGATAAAAACTTCACGCCATCTCCAATACGACAAATCCAACGAATACGCCAACAACTATGAAGGTGAGAATAAAGGAAATGCGAATTCCCTCCCCAAATACAATCCTGATTACAAACAAGATGAGTACTATGATTTATCCGCCGACATGCCCAACAACATCCATGAAAGAGAAAACGAGGTCCTGTCTTCTTTCAATAAATACGACAATGCGAATCAGTTCAACTACGCGCCAAGCAAGTACTACGAAAACAGTGGCCCAGAAGGGAGAACAAACATCGGCTACTTGGACAACAACAATTACAAGTTCTCGCACAGCTCCGGCCATAATCCTTCGCACGATGAAAAATCGAACAAGTATTCGCATAGTTATCGAAGCTCCTACAATGAGCCGTACTCTGGAAGCTATTCGAGCAATTCCAAACCAAGTGGCAACAATCACTACACCAAAAACTACGAAAAGCCTTACGATGGCTGGCAGAACCAGTACAAGACCTCTTACTCCTCCTCCCCAAAGTTTAAGTCAGACTACTATCCTTCTCCACAATACAACAACTACAAGCAAAAAGACTATGACTACCAAAGCAAGATGAACAACGCTCCTTATGGCTCTGCAGACACGTACAAAATGCAAACGCCATACTACAAGTACTCCGGTTCCTTCTTCACCGATGACATCAATGAAGCGGACTCGTCTCAAGGAGAAAAGACAGGTGACAAGGCTAGGAAAAAATGGAAGTCCACAAAACAACCTCTTAAAAGCCAGAAGAAAAGGGAGAGAGGGGGAGAAAAGCAGCCTGTTCCAGCTAGAAAATATCCTTGGAAACCTGATGGAAGAAAGTTATCTCACATATCTTCTATTCTATAAATGATACTATCATTACAAATACGTGCATTCTTCAAATATTGAGATTTTGTAAAAACCAGAAGTCGCTACTACTATTTATTATAATAATAATTACACACTATCCTTATATATCCATTATATATTATACTTATTATATGATTATACTTATTTTCAACAAGTTGACTATTTTAATTAATGTATTTGTTATCACTTGATGCACAAAATGTATAATTTGACGTAATTCAATTGATCTGTGGTATTATTATTTAAGTTTTGAAATTAAAATTATTTACAAAATCTTATCACCCTTTACAAAATGCCATTTTTAAATGACAAAAATGAGGTAAGTGCGAAAATTACATTTGGAGATTAACTCTTGCAATGTATACTTATATGATTTTACCTTGAATTGTTAGCATCTTGATATCAATTAATTTAATAATACGAGAGTAAAATTTTTTTAATTAAATTGTCCTAAAGGCATAACTCAATCACAAGTAGGTCAATTACAAGAGAGTAATATAAAATATATAGACAAACATAACTTATATATAATTATTTGCAAATACTGAAACTGCAAAGATTAGATGGCGTTAATTTTTATTTTCTGTAGGTCAAACTGATACGCCTCTTTAATCCAAACTCTTTTGGCTATACTGTTTCAAATAACTATTTTGAAATTAACACAAAATAAACCTTGTGTTAACCCTATTAGTGCTGGGCAAAATTTGTCCGCTCAAGTGCTGGGGGGCGTAAAGTCCCCCCCCCCCCCCTATTTTTCCCAGATATTAATAAGTTTTTATAAATATTTTTAATGTTATATATATATTTCAACTATGCTGAATTCAGTGGTGATGTCCATTTTTTTATCAAAATCAATCAAACCTGTCAAAAAATTGATTTATATTTGCAGCTCATCTCAAAAAGGAACTTTTTATTTAAATAATTAAATAAAGTTTTTTCCGCATGTATACCCATTTTCAAATATGCTGAATTCAGTGGTGATATTTATTTTTTATGAAAATCAATCAAACCTGTCAAAAAATTGATTTAAATGTGTCAGCTCATCTTAAAAAGGAACTTTTTATTTAAATAATTAAATAAAGTTTTTTACACATGTATACCCATTTTCAAATATGCTGAATTCAGTGGTGATATTCATTTTTTATGAAAATCAATCAAACCTGTCAAAAAATTGATTTAAATGTGACAGCTCATCTTAAAAAGGAACTTTTTATCTAAATAAGTATATATAGTTTTTTACACATGTATACCCATTTTCAAATATGCTGAATTCAGTGGTGATATTCATTTTTTATGAAAATCAATCAAACCTGTCAAAAAATTGATTTAAATGTGACAGCTCATCTTAAAAAGGAACTTTTTATTTAAATAATTAAATAAAGTTTTTTACGCATGTATACCCATTTTCAAATATGCTGAATTCAGTGGTGATATTTATTTTTTATGAAAATCAATCAAACCTGTCAAAAAATTGATTTAAATGTGACAGCTCATCTTAAAAAGGAACTTTTTATTTAAATAATTAAATATAGTTTTTTACACATGTATACCCATTTTCAAATATGCTGAATTCAGTGGTGATATTCATTTTTTATGAAAATCAATCAAACCTGTCAAAAAATTGATTTAAATGTGACAGCTCATCTTAAAAAGGAACTTTTTATCTAAATAAGTATATATAGTTTTTTACACATGTATACCCATTTTCAAATATGCTGAATTCAGTGGTGATATTCATTTTTTATGAAAATCAATCAAACCTGTCAAAAAATTGATTTATATTTGCAGCTCATCTCAAAAAGGAACTTTTTATTTAAATAATTAAATAAAGTTTTTTACGCATGTATACCCATTTTCAAATATGCTGAATTCAGTGGTGATATTTATTTTTTATGAAAATCAATCAAACCTGTCAAAAAATTGATTTATATTTGCAGCTCATCTCAAAAAGGAACTTTTTATTTAAATAATTAAATAAAGTTTTTTACACATGTATACCCATTTTCAAATATGCTGAATTCAGTGGTGATATTTATTTTTTATGAAAATCAATCAAACCTGTCAAAAAATTGATTTAAATGTGACAGCTCATCTTAAAAAGGAACTTTTTATTTAAATAATTAAATAAAGTTTTTTACGCATGTATACCCATTTTCAAATATGCTGAATTCAGTGGTGATATTCATTTTTTATGAAAATCAATCAAACCTGTCAAAAAATTGATTTATATTTGCAGCTCATCTCAAAAAGGAACTTTTTATTTAAATAATTAAATAAAGTTTTTTCCGCATGTATACCCATTTTCAAATATGCTGAATTCAGTGGTGATATTTATTTTTTATGAAAATCAATCAAACCTGTCAAAAAATTGATTTAAATGTGACAGCTCATCTTAAAAAGGAACTTTTTATTTAAATAATTAAATAAAGTTTTTTACACATGTATACCCATTTTCAAATATGCTGAATTCAGTGGTGATATTCATTTTTTATGAAAATCAATCAAACCTGTCAAAAAATTGATTTAAATGTGACAGCTCATCTTAAAAAGGAACTTTTTATCTAAATAAGTATATATAGTTTTTTACACATGTATACCCATTTTCAAATATGCTGAATTCAGTGGTGATATTCATTTTTTATGGAAATCAATCAAACCTGTCAAAAAATTGATTTATATTTGCAGCTCATCTCAAAAAGGAACTTTTTATTTAAATAATTAAATAAAGTTTTTTACGCATGTATACCCATTTTCAAATATGCTGAATTCAGTGGTGATATTCATTTTTTATGAAAATCAATCAAACCTGTCAAAAAATTGATTTAAATGTGACAGCTCATCTTAAAAAGGAACTTTTTATCTAAATAAGTATATATAGTTTTTTACACATGTATACCCATTTTCAAATATGCTGAATTCAGTGGTGATATTCATTTTTTATGGAAATCAATCAAACCTGTCAAAAAATTGATTTAAATGTGACAGCTCATCTTAAAAAGGAACTTTTTATTTAAATAATTAAATAAAGTTTTTTACGCATGTATACCCATTTTCAAATATGCTGAATTCAGTGGTGATATTCATTTTTTATGAAAATCAATCAAACCTGTCAAAAAATTGATTTATATTTGCAGCTCATCTCAAAAAGGAACTTTTTATTTAAATAATTAAATAAAGTTTTTTACGCATGTATACCCATTTTCAAATATGCTGAATTCAGTGGTGATATTTATTTTTTATGAAAATCAATCAAACCTGTCAAAAAATTGATTTAAATGTGACAGCTCATCTTAAAAAGGAACTTTTTATCTAAATAAGTATATATAGTTTTTTACACATGTATACCCATTTTCAAATATGCTGAATTCAGTGGTGATATTCATTTTTTATGAAAATCAATCAAACCTGTCAAAAAATTGATTTAAATGTGACAGCTCATCTTAAGGAAAAAAGGAACTTTTTATTTAAATAATTAAATAAAGTTTTTTACGCATGTATACCCATTTTCAAATATGCTGAATTCAGTGGTGATATTTATTTTTTATGAAAATCAATCAAACCTGTCAAAAAATTGATTTAAATGTGACAGCCCATCTTAAAAAGGAACTTTTTATCTAAAGGAACTTTTTATTTAAATAAAGTTTTTTACGCATGTATACCCATTTTCAAATATGCTGAATTCAGTGGTGATATTTATTTTTTATGAAAATCAATCAAACCTGTCAAAAAATTGATTTAAATGTGACAGCTCATCTTAAAAAGGAACTTTTTATCTAAATAAGTATATATAGTTTTTTACACATGTATACCCATTTTCAAATATGCTGAATTCAGTGGTGATATTCATTTTTTTATGAAAATCAATCAAACCTGTCAAAAAATTGATCTAAATGTGACAGCTCATTTCAAAAAGGAACTTTTTATCTAAATAAGTATATACAGTTTTTTAAACATGTATACACATTTTCAAATATGCTGAGTTCAGTGGTCATATTCATTTTTTATGAAAATCAATTAAACCGGTCAAAAAATTGATCTAAATGTGACAACTCATCTCAAAAAGGAACTTTTTATCTAAATAAGTATATAAAGTTTTTTACACATATATACCCATTTTCAAATATGCTGAATTCAGTGGTGATATTCATTTTTTATTAAAATCATTCAAACCTGTAAAAAAAGTGATTTATATTTGCAGCTCATCTCAAAAAGGAACTTTTTATTTAAATAATTAAATAAAGTTTTTTACGCATGTATACCCATTTTCAAATATGCTGAATTCAGTGGTGATATTTATTTTTTATGAAAATCAATTAAACCTGTCAAAAAATTGATCTAAATGTGACAGCTCATTTCAAAAAGGAACTTTTTATCTAAATAAGTATATAAAGTTTTTTACACATGTATACCCATTTTCAAATATGCTGAATTCAGTGGTGATATTTATTTTTTATGAAAATCAATCAAACCTGTCAAAAAATTGATCTAAATGTGACAGCTTATCTCAAAAAGGAACTTTTTAGTATATGAAGTTTTTTAAACATGTATACCCATTTTCAAATATGCTGAATTCAGTGGTGATATTTATTTTTTATGAAAATCAATTAAACCTGTCAAAAAATTGATTAAACCTGTAAATCAATGTCAAATATATAAACATAAAAATAACTTCTACTTGCAGTATTTCTCTGGTAATTATTTTCTTAATTTATTTAATAAACCAACTTTAGGTTTTTAATTCACTCAAAATATTTCATTCTACAGTAACTTATGTAACACGATAGGACCTCCATCTTTTTGGCTACAAATTCGTTATCGGCTCGTAGTCTCTACGGCATATTATAATTTACAGTATGTAATTTTGGTATTCATTCTATGATGATCCTTTCTTGGTAGCTCTTTTTTCATTAGAAATTTATATTCTTCAATGTGTGTTCGAAAATTTTTTTATAAGGATAAAATTATTTTTTTCCTCTCTCAAAGCATTCTGATTAAAGAATCTTCTTGGTGATCTTAGACTTTTTTTTATCAGTATCGTGTATTTTATTATCAAGCCTGAATATTTGTCACCCAATCTTATTTCAAAGAATTTTTTTTGATGAATCATTCGTGATGTTGATTGTTCAATTACAAAAAGTTATCAACGTTCTACATCTAAAAAATTATCTCTTTGACACAAAAGGAAAAAGATGGACAAATTCAATTTAAATTAAAAATATCTTGATAGTGACTAAATTCTCACACATTGGCACATGTGCCATTTTTGATAAATCTGACCTATTCTAAATTCTCAGATTTCCTACCCATCTTAGCTAAATGTTAACTGTAATCGTAGATGATAAGCTATAGATTTAAATATTTTTCATTTGTAAAAGAGGAACTTCTTTTTCACAGTCAAAAAAATTTTTGAAGCTTACAACAGAAAAAGAGATGAAAATGGAAAACAGGAAAAAAATTAACTGGCATATGAAAAAAGTATCCGGAGATGGTGTTGAAAAAGCAGAGCAACATCTGGAACTAATGAGATGCCATAAAAAGCGTCCTAATTCATCTCTAAAATCTGCATGTGAGAAGAATGAATTATAAATTGCTATTAGAAATTTCACAATTATGAGGGCATATGCTTAGTGTGACATATCATTAGAAGGTTCATTGGCTTTTATACAATGTATATCAATAAGTTTACACCATACCCATTGTATTCTAGATCTGGGGGGAAAGCACATATTTCATTACATATCTCAAACATACAAAAAAATCAATATATTGAATAAAGTTCACATATTTGATGCAACACTTTACAGCGCCAAATTTACCGATAAAATAAGAGTACAAATCGATTAGGTTCACTGTATTTATGTAAGAAAAAGGTGCTATCAGATAAAATCATTAGTCAATGAAAGTAGACTTTTGTTGGAAAACATATTATATTTTGTAAATATATTATGAATTCATGTATAAATAAAAAATTGTTTGCTTAGTAAATTTTAAATATTAACGCCATCTTCAAAAATAAAAATTTTTATTAAAAATTCTTTGATAATAATTAATCTCTTCCATTTATATTCTCTTAATTTTAGAACTCAACTTTCATACTATTCGCTGAAATGTAGGTATATTTTTACAATTTTTATAAACGCCAAGTCATATTGCATCGTTATTTATTACCAATCAACATTTTTCAAGTTTTTACAAAATTATAATCTATAATTTCATAATATATAAGCATTCCTTACTTTTATAACACCTGTTCAAATTAGATAACATTATTTATAATTAGCCCATATTCATATCAGTTTAAATTAAAAAAATCTAAAGATGATTCCTTAATTTTATATCACCTCAATATATAACATTTTAGATGGTTTTCAAATATATAATATTGTAACCTGATTGTGCTTATATTAATTTAAGTTATTCAGTTACCTTATGTATGCTCTTGCTTGATGTTGCCAATGTTCTAACCTTTTAAAGGTTACGTATATAAATATATAGCATCACCTTTGCAGATCCTTGCTTGATATTTGTAATAAGTCAAACTTTAATATACAGAACAATTCGTATGGAGGTTGTATTTTTAGGCGTGCTTCTTACCATGCAAGATGTCGTTAAAGTAAATGATCTCGGAACCGCAGTGAATATTTTTTTGACTAAAGAATGATTTGTACAAACAGTTTTTCCACAGCTTTGAAAACAGTTACGAGTGGATTTCCTGCAAAAGTTACATATCTTGTTTTAATTAAAATTGCTTTTTTTTCGCTTTCTTTTTTTTCACACCAAATAGTTCGATGAAACACTTTGTATCCTTCAACAAGCGACTGTTATGGATTATTTTTTCATCATTTCAAGAGCTATTCTTGAAATGAATAGCTTTCAGCTTTACTGAAAGATTTTTCAGGAAAAATTTACGCGACTTTGTGTAACCATTTTTTCGCAATCACAAAGAACATGTCTATAATTCGTCTATAATATTATAAAACAACCATTGGCCAACGAACACTTTTCCTTCTGCAAGTAAATTCTTCGATGTTCTCATCTAATTGATCAACACCTCCTTTACTATTATTATAAAGATGGATGGATAGTAGGGTGATTCCTAAAAAAAATTTTTTTTGACACCATGCCAGAAAGATGAGTTTTTACGTGTAGAATACGATTCTTTTAGTTTTTTTGGCTGAAAATTCAAAAACCTTCCGCTCCTCTTTTATGGAAAATAAATTTTTTTTTACCAAATTTCAAACTTAAAACTCTAACATATAATTGAAATTTGTAAAGAATTTTAAGTAAATTTTATTTTAAAAACATATAAAATATGAAGAAAAGTTGTCAGAAGGTGTTTTTTCCTACAAATTTCATGTTTAAGTATTCTATTTTTTTTGAACTTCTGTGTAGCTCCTCCATTAATTTAACTGCTCTTTCGGTGTTTTGATTACTTCTTACAATATCTATTCTAGACTTCTCACACTTCCAGTGTTTATTCAAACATTTTAATGCTGTGTTACACTTTATTTTTTGGATTCTTCCAAGCAATTTTTCATATATAAGTGAATCATAATGTTGAGAGTGGAACCAGGCATCGGCCCCTATAAACTCGCAGACAATTTCAAAAGAATTCCTTTGATCAGGCAAAAGAAAAAATGCTATCAATGTGTAAATTGCCCGTGAGTTCCATCTTGCCTGGTGTAAATTTGGCAATTTTTTCCACTTGATCAATGGAAGCTTTAAGGTCTGTTTGTAGAATCTGAATGCCATACACAACTCATAAAGAAACTTAAAATCATCACGCCATCCTCGATTTTCATATTCTGGCATTTCAATTAAAGCTAGAGAACTATAGGAATTACGCAAATTATCATAGTTCTTTGAAATAGATTCAACAAAGAAGTAATTTAGCTGTGGTTTTGTTGTTTTTTGAAAAAAGAAAAATTCAGCACATGCTTCAATATCAAGTCCAATACGTGATGTTGGCAGCCTATATATTGCGGTTGAGCATGACCCAAATTACAAATATGCTCTTTTATCATTTTGACTACTCCGCCATGACAACCAGTGTTGGTTGCAGTTGTATCGCAAATAATCATGCATATGTTTTTCCAAGCGTTGTAGTCGCTAATCAGTTTTTCCATCTCTTTAAAAATGGCTTTTGCTGAGCCTGATTCACATTTCAAAATCCCTAGCTTAATTTCATAATTTTGATTTGTTAAAAGCACAACTTGATATTCTTCACCTTTTAACTTTTTTCCGTCAAATTGTAAGCAAAATGAATCCAAAGAATTTGAAAGAAAATTGGAAACTTTAACTTTCATGGCCCTTCCATCCTTGATCACTTGTTTCCATATCGAAGATTGTCTAGGAACTGAAATATCAAAACACTCTTTCTTGAATGTTGTAAGAATTTGATGTGCTTTGTGTGTCGAGACATTGTTTTTATTCACCAGAATACTCGCTGTTTTTGTCAAACCTTTTTTGAATTTAGGCTCACGGATTTTATAAAGAGATGATGATGATGATGAGGATGACAATGATAATGATGATGATGAGAGAAGCGAAGCTTCATCGTTCGAACTTAAATTTGAGGAAGAGTTGTGATCAACGTGAACTAAACTTTCAGATATGTGATTTTTTATTAACTTTTTTTTACTTGGATGTATAGAGCTTGAAGGAGCCTCCTTTAATGTTGAGTAGCCCACTCTTCCCAGGCTTTCAATTTGTTTTTTATAGAACTCTTTATCTTCCTTACATTTCCAAAAACCATTAAGATTTGTAACATCAAACAAACCTGGAAGAATATTATTAAGTTTGCAGAATATACACTAGTTTAAAAAAATCCAAAAATGTTAGGGGGTGGAATAGGCTTTTCATTTGAAACCATGCACATTACATGAATTGTGAAAGGATATTTGATTCATAGAGAAAACAAATAACTGAAGGTTGGATAGTTTTATGAGTGAATGTAGTCTAAAGGCAAGAGTCTACTAGATACCCTGCGATGTTTATATGAAAAAATGTGATTGATTCAGGGGCAAGGGTATAAAACGAAGTTATAATTGTCCAAACAAAAATAAAACAAAAAATTAAGATCGCATTATTTCATTTTACTCAGCATCATTCAAAAATAGTTTAAAAGCTAAATTGATACAAGCCACAAAAAGTAAAATAACTTTTAACATTTTGCAATGATTTGCCTTTTATAATAAATTTAAGGAAAAAAGTCTATCAGAAAAAGTTATAGAGCTTCAACAAAAACTAAAAAATTTTAGGACATAACTTAAGTTTTTTGAAAACGAATTTGACGTATCCCCTACAGCAGGCATGTCCAACCTTTTTTCTGCTTGGTTCGCCTTTTTTTCCAAAAAAATTCAGCGATCTACTCGAAAAATATATAAAGGAGTGGCAATTTTTTTTGAATTAAAACACGTAAAAATTTTATTGAAACGATAATGAACATAATATTGCACGAAAAATTAAAACTATGACATGAAAAGAAACAAAAAATCAATATTTTTTTGAAGACACCTGAATTTGCATTTTTTCAACAAGTTTTTCAATATTTGGATTTTGAGTTGTCAGTGCTATTTTCAAGCAGAAATTCAAATGATCATGTCAGTTTTGATCTGTTTTTAGTTTTAATGATATTCATAATAGAAAAAGTGGATTCACACAAATATGTGGAACCAAAAAATGCCGAAAAAGTAGCGTATATTTTCCAAATACTCGGGTATTTAGTCTTCTGAATGTACTTTTTGAAATCAGATTCCTTTAGCAATGTTTTCAAAGTTAAGTCGCATTTGAAAGTGATTAGTTCGTCCTCCAAGTCAGCTAGACTCTTGAAATCAAACTTGTTTTTAAGATTGCTGGTCAAATTTTCAATCAACTTCTTCATGAAAAGGATTGGATAAAAAAGTTAAAATGATTCGGAGCTCTTCAAAAGAAGCAAATCGTTTGTTAAACTCTTTCTGAAGTAAAAATAAACTTTCGAGATATTTTTCAATAGAAACCTTCTTTTTATTTCTGATTTCATCCTTCAGAATTGAAAAGTGTTTGAAGCCTGTGCTTTTAAGTTGTTTGATTAACAGATTCAGCTTTTTATTGAAAGAATTAATATGCCCAAGCATATCCATTAGTGTTTTTTCTTTTCCTTGAAGTTGGAGATTCAATTCATTGAGTTTTTCCGTTATGTCACGTTCAGGAATTGAAATACTTTTGGTTTCTAAAAATGTACGAACTTGCGGCAGAAGCTCTCTGAAGCGAATCAAAAATCTAGCACGACTCAACCATCTGACATCAGTATGAAGAAGTTCATTTCTTTCTTCCCCACATTCTTCCAATAAATCCCTAAACCGTCGTCGGGATAAACTTTTTGATCATATGTAATTGACTGTTTTGAAGACCACGTCCATTACATGATTGATTTTTAAAACTTTTGAGCATAAAACTTGATTGTGAATTATACAGTGATAATCAGTAAATTTTGGAAAGCTTTCATCATTTTTACAAAGGGCGATAAAACCACTTTTATTACCCACCATCGCTGGAGTTCCATCTGTAGTCAATGAAACTAACTTATGGAGTGGGAGGTTAGTCGATGAAACAAAAAACTTGAATGAATCATAAATATCCTGCCCTCTTGTTCTCTCTTTCATTGGAATGATAGTCAACGGTTCTTCTTTTGTTAACATATCTTCGAAAACCATCCTGATGAATATGCATAACCGTGCAGTACCAACGAAATCAGTTGACTCATCCAATTGAAGAGAGAACACTACACACTTTTCAATATTTTTTTTAAAATTCGGTCGATATCATCACCAATGTCTTCGGTCCTTCTCATGATTGTGTTTCTTGACAGTGACATATTTTTAATATTTGTCATAATCTCGGACTTGTTTTTCATATTTTGGAAAAGAACTTCACCAGCTTCGATAAAAGCTTCTTTAACTATTTCTCCATCATTGAATGATTTATTATTCTTAATCAAAACTTGAGCTACTTTGAAAGAAGCAAGTAGGGCAGATTTTGAACTATTTTTGTGCCTAGCAAAAATATTTTGTTGTTCATTGAACTCTGCTTTGAGAGACCCTATTTTTCTTTTTCTCAAAAGATGGTTAATTGGAAAATCCTCCTGATATTTTTTATGAACTTTTGAAAAATGTCTTTCCAAATTACCTCTTTTAGGAAAAGCAACTAATGCTTTACAAATCAAACACAAACACTTCTTTGAACATAATGAAAAAAAAATCATCTTCCCATTCCTTGTGAAAATGATATATTTTCTGTTTTTTGGATTGATTCATTAAAACTTTCTCTACACCAAAACCTTTAAATCTTAAAACAATTTCCTTTAGAACTTTTTGAAATAATAATACTATTTGTTAAACAATCTGAAAAATATAAAACTATATTTTTTTTTTGTGAAATGAAAAGGTCATCAAAAAAATAAGTTTAAAAAACAGCAAAACTTTTCATTTGAAAACAAAAGAAAACTTAAACTATAAAAAAAACTTTATTTATATATTTAAATTTAAAAACTTCAACTTTTTTTTACTGATTTTTTCATTAAAAACTTATCTATCACCATATTATTATTTTTACCTTATTACGGATTTATTTTATAAACCAAAAAATAACAAATAAATAATTTACCGGCGTGCAGACATTTTTTTGCGATGTAAATTTTTTAAAAAATTTTTTTATTTAACGAATAAAAAAATATTGTAATTAAATATCACTACAAATAACTTGTTTAAAAAGACGTTTAAAAAAGTTTTAATTATTTATATACTTTAAAAAAATTCTTAAAAAAAATATTCAATTTGTTTTTAAAAAATTCGTTCATTAAAATTAAGATAAGAAAATTTATTTGATTATTTTTAAAAAAATTATTTTTTAAATTATTTAATTATTAATACCTGATAAATATTCAAATATCATTGAAATTGTTTACAATATTTCATAGATATTAATTTTTTTCATCTGCTTTTTGCTAAATTTCGTTCAGTTTGAGAAGTAATTAGGTTTAAAGGTTATCATTTTAATCAAGTTTGAAAATTTTCCATAATAGAGCACTTTTAAACATAAAATATTTAAAATTTTACTCATTTAATTGATAAATATTTGTGTGAAAAATAAAAAATGAAATGAGTATATTCGTTCATCTTGTGCTACATGTCTACATGACGAAAACAGATCAGTACTTAGAAAGTCGAATATGTTCTTCAATTAAATCATTATGAAATTTTTTGGAAAAAAAAAAAAATTTAAATAAAATTTTCGCTCGTATAAAAATTTTCATAAAGCATCTCGCGATCTACATGAAGTCCTTTCACGATCGACTGGTAGATCGCGATCGACGTCTTCGACATCTCCTACAGCATACTCTATGGGTGGCATGGCAGGTTGGTTGAGATGATGGACTCAGCACGGAAGCCTCTGGATTCGAATCCTCATCGATACGAATTTGTTCATAGTTAGACATAAGCTGTACATCAGTGCCTTGTCAATGAAAATAAACCCGCTGAACCTTACCTTTTAATCAAAATTGGAAAATTTGCTACATAAATAACATAAGAGAGAAAGGAAACAAAATAAACTAATAAAGCAATTTTCACTATTTTAAAATGGAACCGTCTGTTCTCAGAATAATTTTAAACATTTAAGTTTTTTTGCAATTTTCAAAATTAGTATAGCCCTTATAATTAAAAAATTATTTAAACTAACGGTCGATAGACATTTCGCCCCAAAGACAATTTGCCCCTGGACAAATTGTCTCATAGGCTATTTGTTTCATTCATCTTTGCTTATTATACGTGTAAAATTATTAAAAAATTTTGTATTCTTGTTTATTTTATCTCTATTAAATTATTTCAAATTAATCATTTTATCTCTTAATTTTTTAGAATTGTCCATGAGACAAAATATCTTATGAAAATAACGAGGCGAATTGTCTATGAAACAAAATGTCTTATGAAAATAATGGGGCGAAATGTCCGAGGGGGGGGCAGCGAAATAACCCCCCCCCCCCCCCCGGATCTGCGCCCCTGGTTTGAGCATGTCGACTTTTCGATTGGAGCATCTCAAAATATATATTTTAATTTGTTCAGGTAAAAGATTAAATAATTCAAGTTCAAGTTCATCTTGTGTTGCTGTCAAAGTCCTTGAGTTTTATATACAAATATTTATTGACAGTCTAACATTAGGTTGCAAAGTTTTACTCCATGCTATCCCATCACATGTCTCAAATACATGCGGGCTTTCTCATAGGTAAATTCAACAATCACCAATTGCGCGTTTTTTGTTGATGAAATATTCAAACTCAATATACCATTTTCGCATTGAATTCGTCCTTGTTCACAATGATTTCGTCCCTTTTCACATTAAGTTCGTCCTTTTTCACATTGAATTTGTCATTTTTCACATAGAATTCGTCTTTTTTCACATAGAATTCGTCTTTTTTCACTTTGATTTTGTCATTTTTCACATGAAGCCTACCCTCGTGATCTTTATATTTTTTAGTATTGAAATTTTTAATTAAATTAAATAATACACAAAATTGTAAAGTCGAATTGAATAAGTTAAATAAATTTAGTGAGTTAATTAAACTGTTAGAATTTTGAGTCTTAATTTGACCTTCAATTCTTGAATTTAACTTTCACCTGTTTAAATACTGAGTCAAAAGTGTAAAAAATAAAAAAATTAACTTACTAAATTTATTAAACTTATTTTCAATTAACACAGTTTTGTGTTATATTTGAATTAGTTAAAAAATTTAATACTAAAAAATAAAAAAGTTTGAGGGACGGATTTATGTGAAAAAGGTCAAATTCAAAGTGAAAAAGGACGAATTCAATGTGAAAAGGGAAGAAATCGATGTGAAAAAGGATGAATTCATTGTGAAAATGGTATATATTCGATTGTAATTTTAATATTTATTTTTTAATACCTACGAGATATTGTGCATGAAATTTGAAGTTTTTCAATTTACATTTGAAAAACTATAAGAGCCTGAATAGTAGGTGTTTACATTTGTACCTTTCGTATGTGATAAGGGATATCCCTTATCAGATACCTACACGTGTAGACACTTACTTATTATATATATTATATAATATTATATATAAGGGGATATCCCTTATCAGATAAGAAGGGTACAAATGTAGACACTTACTATTATATATAACTTTCCATATATAATATGGAAAGGCAAAAAAAGAAGAAGAAAATATATAAATATATAGATTGAGGACTGGCGTAATCTTTTACTATATATGACATAATCTCAAACAGTTTTCCTCCTTTTTTAGATCCAAAGTTGTAACTCCCTATAATTCAAACAGTTTTTAAGGCATTCTCCATTATTGGCAAGGCTTATAAGGGAGATATTTTTATTTCTTCCTGTTCTTCTTGAGGTTTCATCATCAGAATTTGCATTAATTGAAACTTCTTTGGCTGTTTAAAAATATTCTAACACATAAAAACCAATAAAGTTAACAGTTAATCCAAAATTTCGTCCTAAATTACCTGTTGTTCCTTTTTCTTGTTCATTCAAATTCAACGATTCATTTTCTTCATTCAAGCTAAAATATTTTCTTATTGTGTCAATTAAAACGCTGTTTCAGGAATCTTTTAACAAATCAAGAGCATCAAGTATTGCGATAGACTTTGCAGTCTTCTCCATTTTTTTCACATTGGTCACTATCCAAATGAGCTATAATTTCTTTCATTGAATGTGTTCGATAGTGAGCTTCAATGCTTCGTATAATGCTTGTATCCATTGGTTGTAGTATAGAAGTTGTGTTAGCTGGTATAAAACATAATTCCATATAAGCAGTTTAATGTTTTTTGGATGCGCGATGCACTGTTAAGAGATCAAAGCAAATTTTATTTTCATTTTTGCAAAAAAAATGTTATATTAAATTTTTTGAGTGTCTATAACAGTTTTGTTTCTGTTAGTAGTATTCTTCGCGGTTTTATAGTTGGATGTGCGAAAAAATTAATTCAGTATTTAATACGCAAGAATAATTTAGAATATATTTTTGAGTGTATATTTTTTCCATATTTTTCTAATAAACTTGGTCGTAATCAAAATTTTTATTTATGCAACTAAAATTTTTATCATTGGACATTTTATTTATGCAATTGACTATAAATTGGCTCAAAAATACTACAAAGAAGGTCATTTTCGCCCCCCCACCCTGTTGTTTGAATCTACTGCTATATACTTAAATTACTTAAAGTTTTTAATTTTTAGGCTTTATAATTCAAAATATTGTGAAAACGTTTATTTTTAAAATAATTTTCTAAAATTAAAAAAAGTTGGAATATATTGAAGTCGGCTTAAATAAGAAAATAAAAAAATTTTAGTATAGTATTGTACAAAATGAATTTTTTTAATGAAATTTTCAAAGTATAAAGAAAAAATACATATTAGTTTTACACAAGGTTTTGTATTTTTTTCCTTGAAAAAAATCACATTAAAAATTTGAGTGGAGTAAAAAGCCATAAGTCCGTCTTGCGAGAGTTAACCTTAGAAGGACGGAGTAGGGCTTTTTTTGGCTAGTAAATATTTAAAATCTCTTTTTCTGATAGAAAAATATAGCTAGTCGATATGCTAACGTGGTGGTATTTTATTTTTTTTAATGGGTTTTAAAGATAAAAAGAAATATAAAATTTTCACCACATGAAAAAATATTTATAGTAATTTATACGAAATTTAAATTTAACGCCATCTAAAATTAATATGTTTTTATGAAAAACTTAAGTTGTAACCTTAAACAAGTTATAAAAATATAAATTTGAAGTGGATTTCAAATTTAGAATTTTTTCTGAGGATTATTTTTGAAACACATGACGTTCGAAAATCATGTTTCTATTATTTCCTTCGCTTTGGGTATTATAGCAAGTCTTTCATTATTAGCTAATAACAAAACAAACAAGCGTTCGAATATGTAGTTTTGTGAAAAAAACTATATTGTTCAATATTCAAAACTTTGTTTTCATAAATTTATTTTTCTACAGTGCAAAATATTTTATAAAAAGTAAAAAAGATTAAAAAAATTTGATAAGCTTTTTAGATCGATTTGTTGAACAGCGCATGGTTGCGTACTTGAATAAAAAAATGAAGAGAATGGACTCCTTATTGAATTTGTGTCATGGTATTATCGGGGTAATAAAAGACACATCATACAACGCAGAAATAAATCAAAATATGATTTCAAACACAAAGAACTCTTACTTGATATTGATTTTTTCATCGAGAATACGCATGCGGCTAGAGTGACCTCAATTGTTCCATTGACTACACGAACCATATATAATTGTCTATGCATTTGTTATCTTTTTTCTCACCACATTTGGTAAATAATTCCTTGGCATGAATGAATAGTGAAGAAAAGCGTATAGATTACACAAAACTCTCTCTCTTGCTTTATTTGTGTATGTGTAATAATTCTTCCATTTCTTGACAATCTTCATTTGGATTTCCTAAGTTACTTCGCAAAATTTTATTATGAGCTCCTCAAGTTTTTATACAAGTAGTGATGAAGGAGAAACCTCTGGTTCTGACGTTTTTTCAAATAGTGAATATGAAATTCAAAATTCAGTTGATAGCGAAGGGCAAACAGATTCAAGCGATGAAGAAACGGCTCTTTGCGAAGATGTGTCCCTTGTAGCACCAGATGGAACCCAATTTTTTTTGGGAACCGCGAGAGATTTGTGGAAGAAGATCAACTAATATCATCTCAAGTAGACCAGGTCCAAAAGATACGGCAAAAAATTTGAAAGATCCTTTGAAAATGTTTAATCTTTTTTTCACTGAATCTCTTTTGAACCATATTTTTGTCTGCACAAAAGAAAGAATGGAAGAAAACTACAAGTAATTTTCTATTAGAAAACATTATTTAGTTAAATTTTTTTTGTAGAAGTCCTAATTGTTTGTTGGAGAACCTCAAAAGTTTATATGAAAGGTTTTCAATGGAACATTTGCTAGCATACTTAGCCTGTATTCTTTACATTGGGCAGTCTAAAGATCAGCAGATTGATGTCAAACATCTTTTTTGTGAAAAGTATGGAACCCCTTTTTTAAAAGCTGCAATCAGTAGAGACGTATTCATTCTTATTCGTACCTTTATAAGATTTGATTCAAGAACTACAAGAAATAGTTCAGATAAATTAGCTCACATAATTTTAATTCTTTGAGATAAGGTGGCCTGAATATAAGAGGAACAAATCTTCTGTTGACTGTTCCACATAAAGAAATTTCCTGATCATGAAACCAAATGAACAAGTTCATGGCTGGTGAAAAATCGATTTGTGTATACTCCACAGCCTTTTGGAATGTTACTATCTTTTATCAAACGTTTTTTACACACATTCAAGGTAGATTAGTACGAGGGCAACTCTAAAGCACTTACATAAACTTCGGGCTTCATACAGTAAAAGTATTTAGCATCGTTCAAGTCGTAAAACTTCACTCCATAATGGCCGGCTTTCTTAGCATCATAAATTTTTATTGGACATCCTACTCTAAAAGTTACTAGTTGCTCATCTATTGTAAGCGCTGAGTGTGGAGTCAAATATCTTGTAAATGCAAAAATTATCTATCTCACTTACGCATTGGATTCCAGAGAACATAGTCGGAGACAATAATATTTGATGACATCACATTAGTTTTTTTTTGTTTTTAGAAACGGCAAAATATAGTTCGAAGTTTTTGTTCACTGAAGACACAACTTTAGTTTCTTATTTGTCTAAAAGAAACAAGGCCGTAATTCTCCAGAGTACTTTTCATCGTTCAAATGAGGTTTTGGATACAGAAAAAAAATACCAAGAATTATTGATGACTACAACAAAACCAAAGGAGGTGTCGATACGTTCGATCAGATGATATCATTTTACACAGTGAGTCGTCGAACAAATCGTTGGCCAGTAGCGGTTTTTTTTACAATATTCTTGATATTTCAGCATTTAATGTTTACATTCTTTTCACCGAAATTAATTCCAACTGGCAAAAAAATTGTCCGTACAAAAGAAGGTTATTTCTTGATTAACTTAGTAAGCAGCTAGCTAAGGAACATATTGAAAGAAAAGAAATTCTTCCAATGCATATTAGTTCAAAAATATTAGTTGAGAAAGTGAAGAACACTCCCTCTTCTACTTTTCCAAATGAAGACAAACGAAAAAGAGGTAGATGATGCGAGATATCTGAAAACAAGTGTGAATCTAAATGTGTAAAATGTCGAAGGCATATCTGTAAAAAAGATTATAATATAACATGTATAAACTGTTGATTAACCTCTCTTCATTTTAAATAAAAAAAATTCATCTCAAAATGATAAAGAATTGGGAATGAATTACTATATTTTTGCGTGGGGTCCATTTGGACCCGAAGAGGCTGAGTGTGATTCTAAACGAAGGGGTAGCTAGGGTTAAGCAACAACACAGTTCAAAGGCGTATTGATGAAATGAGTTTTCATGTTGAGAGCTTTGTGTACTCATTTGCGAACAAATAAATTTTCTATCCAACTCGATGAATCTACTTTGCCTAACAATGAAGCAATTTTATTGGCTCATGTTCGCATTATCCTCAACGAAAAGGTGTATGAAGAGGTGCCCTTTGCTGAAAGTTTGATTACATATACTAAAGGCAAAACAATATTTAATGTTTTGAAAAACTTTTGCATTCAAAAATCTATTCCATTATCAAATATTTTAGCAGCAGCTGTAGATGGAGCACCATCAATGTTTGTGCCCACCCCCCCCTATTTTTCTCAGATATTAATAAGTTTTTATAAATATTTTTAATGTTACATATATATTTCAACTATGCTGAATTCAGTAGTGATGTCCATTTTTATCATAATCGATCAAACATGTCAAAAAATTGATTTATATTTGACAGCTCATTTCAAAAAGGAACTTTTTATTTAAATAATTATAAAAAGTTTTTTACTACCCATTTTCAAATGTGCTGAATTCAGTGGTGATATTCATTTTTTATGAAAATCAATCAAACCTGTCAAAAAATTGATCTAAATGTGACAGCTCATCTCAAAAAGAATTTTTTATCTAAATAAGTATATAAAGTTTTTTACACATGTATACCCATTTTCAAATATGCTGAATTCAGTGGTGATATTCATTTTTTATGAAAATCAATCAAACCTGTCAAAAAATTGATCCAGCTCATCTCAAAAAGAAACTTTTTATCTAAATAAGTATATAAAGTTTTTTACACATGTATATACCCATTTTCAAATATGCTGAATTTAGTGGTGTATTCATTTTTTTATAAAAATCAATCAAACTGTCAAAAAATTGATCTAAATATGACAGCTCATCTCAAAAAAAGAAACTTTTTATCTAAATAATTATATAATGTTTTTTACATATATACACCCATTTTCAAGCATGCTGAATTCAGCGGTGATATTCATTTTTTTTTATAAAAATCAATTAAAGTTATCAAAGCATTGATTTATATATGATAGCTCATCTTAAAAAGAAACTTTTTATCTAAGTAATAATATAAAAGTTTTTTACACATATATACCCATTTTTAAGCATGCGTAATTCAGTGGTGATATTCATTTTTTTTATGAAAATCAATCAAAACTGTCAAAAAAATTGATTTATCCCAAAAAAAAAGGATCAGGCACGGTTTTTTGAATTAGAGAATTACGTTAAATAAAAGTATAGGGAGATGGTGAAGTTTACCGTGTATGGAATTTTACACACATATACCCATTTTCAAGTAGGATGTGTTTACTGGTTATATTCCTTTTTTTATATAAAAATTATTCAAACCTGACAAAATAATTTAAATATGACAGCCCAAGTCAAAATTAAAATTTTTATTCTTATAAAAAGTTTTTTATACATTTCAAGTATGTAGAATTTAATGGTGATGTTCATTTTTTATGAAATCAATAAAACCTGTCAAAAAAATCGATTAAACCTGTAAAATCAATGTCAAATATATAAACATAAAAATAACTTCTACTTGCAGTATTTCTCTGGTAATTATTTTCTTAATTTATTTAATAAACCAACTTTAGGTGTTAAATTGACTTAAAAAATTTCATTCTACAGTAACTTATGTAACTCGATAAGACCTCCATCTTCTTGGCTACAAAATCGTTATCGGCTCGTAGTCTCTACGTCATATTATAATTTACAGTATGTAATTTTGTTATTCATTCCATGAAAATCCTTTCTTGGTAGCTCTTTTTTCATTAGAAATTTATATTCTTCAATGTGGTTCGAAAATTTTTTTATAATGATAAAATTACTTTTTTCCTCTCTCAAAGCATTCTGATTAAAGAATCTTCTTGATGATATTAGACTTTTTTTATCAGTATCGTGTATTTTATTATCATGCCTAAATATTTGTCAACCAATCTCATTTCAAAGGTTTTTTTCTGATGAATCATTCGTGATGTTCATTGTTCAATTACAAAAAGTTGTCCACGTTCTTCATCTGAAAAATTATCCCTTTGGCGCAAAAGCAAAAAATGGACAAATTCAATTTAAATTAAAAAATATCTTGATAGTGACTAAATTCTAACATATTGGCATTTGTGCAATTTTTGATAAATCTGACCTATTCTAAATTTTCAGATTTCCTACCCATCTTAGCTAAATGTTCATTGTAATCCTAGATGATAAGCTATAGATTTAAATATTTTTCATTTGTAAAAGAGGAACTTCTTTTTTGAAGCATCTAATATTATATAATTAAACCACTTCCTAGTTCATTAGAACATGGTAGATCTTCCATTTAGTCAAGATACATATATTTTTTTAATTATTTGTTTTGATCACATGTTCTCTTTTCAATTAGTTTTCAACTTGGTTCCTTCTCTCATACAAATTTTCAAAAGATTTTATAATACTTTTTGTTTTTTTAATAAATATTGCATACTCACGATGATTGTAAAAGGGATTATAAGCCAAACTATACAAAAAAAGTATATTTTTACTATATAACTAATATGCAGCCATTTTTTGAAAATTTTTTACACAACTGATTTTCAGGCATACATTACTAATTTAATTGCCACTTTGAGATATTTTTTAACCATATTATCCAAAATCCAGTACAGAAATAAAACAAGCATAGTCGATTTGGTATAAAACATATATTTTATTTTTTGAAAATATTTTTGAAGACAGTATCTAGAAGTAAACCGCAAATCTGATTCAAGCTTTCAGATATTTTAAAACCATAAATGCCGACCCTGAGTCCAAAAATGAAACCAACATCTTCCATTTGGCATAAAAACAGATTATTTAAATTTCAATAATATTTCTGCAGATATTAGACGTAAATCGTACATTTGATTGACACTTTCAGATATTTAAAACCTCTAAATGCAAAAAAAATGATTTCAGATATAAAAATTATCATGGTCGAATTGGTATAAAAACATATATTTCATGTAAAATTAGAGAGAATATTTTGTGATATAGTTTTCAGACAGGGGCGCACATCCGGGGGGGGGGGGGCGAAAATGACCTTCGCCTATAAGTAAGAGTTGCTGCTTGTTTATAAAACATGTATGATCGCATTTTTCCTATCGAACATATTTTACAGACGATGCGTTAGAGCTATATAATAATAATCCATTGCTTCAATATGCACACAATAAGTAAGCAATATCACAGTGTCTCCTCTTTGTAGTATTTTTGAGCAAACGGTGCCTGGTCAAAACGGCCAAAACCAAAACGGCCAAAAACCAAAATGGCCAAAAAACAAAACGGCCAAAAACCAAAACGGCGAAAACCAAAACGGCCAAAAACCAAACGGCCAAAACCAAAACGGCCAAAAACCAAAACAGCAAAAAACCAAAATGGTCAAAACCAAAAACTCAAGCCCTCTTTTCTTGTTAAGCTCTCCTATCTCATTCAGCTCTCTTCTCTCCAGTGATGTAGCTAGGCTGGGGCACGAGGGGCCGTGCCCACACTCCTATGTACTGCATGGTGCCCCCATGCATCTTATGCGATATCAGTTTTTGAAAATTTCTCCAATGAAAGGATCAAGAAAGTATAAATAATGCTGCGCAAGTTTTTTGTTTTTAAATTGTGCCCCTTCTATCAACTTTTTTGGCTACACCACTGCTTCTATCTAATTTGCATTTAGAGTTAAATTAAAATTGTTTTCAATCGTTACAATTTTATATCAATGAATATTGTTAGACTCGCACTAAGAATTTTTTTTCAACAAAAGTCACTTAATTGTTATCACTACGTTTGCTACATTTTGTAACATTTGAAAACTTTAATTTTTCAAGTCAAGAAATTTTTTTCAATAGTTATTTGGGAATGAATATTTTGATTATCTATTCAGTTTAAAAGCAAGAATACTCTATTTGCTTAATATTTGAGCCAAGATATTTTTTATAATGTTCCATTGTTAAATTTTATAAGTTATGTCAACTTTGTATAACACATAATTATACCTTCACACACATACATATTATATAAGATGAACAGATAAAAAGTCATCCTTTTTTTGTTCAATAAATTCTATTCTATTCTAAAAAAAAAAAAAAGTAACACTGTACATAATCAAATCACTTTTTTAAAGAAAATTTGTTGATTATTATAATAAAAACATAATATCGTAACAAAATGTTTCAGTTCTTAAAAATGTACTTGATCTATTTATGACAGCTGTCAGAATTTTATTTGTAGATAGAAATATTCAAAAAAACGCAATGATTTTCTTTCTCGTATACTTTGATTTATGTTAGTTTGGTCCTCGGATATTTCGCCCCATTATTTTCATAAGACAGTTAGTCCCATGGACAATTCGCCCCATTATTTTCATAAGACAGTTCGTACCATGGACAATTCGCCACATTATTTTCATAAGAAATTTTGTTTCATGGACAATTCGCCCCGTTATTTTCATAAGACATTTTGTCTCATGGACAATTCTAATTAAGAGAATTGATTAATTTGAAATAATTTAATAGAGATTAAATAAACAAGAATATAAATTTTTTTATTAATTTTACACATATAATAAGCAAAGATGGATGAAACTAATAGCTTATGAGAAATTGTCTATGGGGCGAAATGTCTGTCGACCGTTAGTTTAAATAATTTTTTAATTATAAGGGCTAGCTAGGCTGGCTTTTGCTGCTTATAAAAACTTGAAAATATCAAATAAACTCTAATTCTTTATGCCTCCTATTATTTTGATATTATTCTGAGAACAGACGGTTCCATTTTTAAATAGTGAAAATTGCTTTATTAGTTTATTTTGTTTCCTTTCTCTCTTATGTTAATTATGTAGCAAATTTTTCAATTTTGAGTAAAAGGTAAGGTGCAGCTTATGTTCGGCACTGATGTACCGCTTATGTCAAACTATGAACAAATTCGTATCGATGAGGAATCGAATCCAGAGGCTTCCGTGCTGAGTCCATTATCTTAACCAACCTGCCATGCCACCCATAGAGTATGCTGTGGGGGTACGTTAAATTAGCTTTCAAAAAACTTAAGTTATGTTCTAAATTTTTTTTAGTTTTTGTTGAAGCTCTATAACTTTTTCTGATAGACTTTTTTCCTTTAAAGTTATTATAAAAGGCAAATCATTGCAAAATGTTAACAGTTATTTTACTTTTTGTAGCTTGTATCAATTTAGCTTTTAAACTATTTTTGAATGATGCTGAGTAAAATGAAATAATGCGATCTTAATTTTTTGTTTTATTTTTGTTTGGACAATTATAACTTCGTTTTATACCCTTGCCCCTGAATCAATCACATTTTTCCATATTAACATCGCAGGGTGTCTAGTAGACTCTTTGCCTTTAGACTACATTCACTCATAAAACTATCCAACCTTCAGTTATTTGTTTTCTCTATGAATCAAATATCCTTTCACAATTCATGTAATGTGCATGGTTTCAAATGAAAAGCCTATTCCACCCCCTAACATTTTTGGATTTTTTTAAACTAGTGTATATTCGATGGTTATAGGTAAAAATGCCCCCAGAAAAAATGCCTCTAGAAAAAATGCCCTAATTAAAAAGTAGGAAAAAATGCGCCGTAATTTTTGATTTTCAGGTTTTTTTAATTATATAAATATTTTTATTTGTTACCGTTTTGAAAAGCTAAATTTCTAAAATTTCTTAATCTATAGGGTTTTTTCTTTATAAAGTTCTTGAAAACAATAGCAAAGGTGCAGATTTGTGGGAATGTGTTCTTAAAATCAGTTAAAATACAAATAATATTTAGAATGTGTTCTGATACTTAAATATTTGCTGTTTTATAAAAAAAAATTGTTAATTTGTCGTATGCTGAGTTTTTTAGTTTACTTTAATTAAATTTTAAATGTTTTAGATGAAAAGTTAACTTTTTTTTCACAAAAAATCTTTATTTGACTAACCTTTTTTAATCTTAATTAAGAATTTTTTGAAATTTTTTGTGTTGGGGCATTTTTTGTGGGCATTTTTTCCTACTTCTTAATTGGGGCATTTTTTCCTACTTTTTAATTGGGAGCATTTTTTCTGCGCACTATATTCGATATGCAAATTTAATTAAAATATTTTCGCTGGAAGTATAGTATTTAAATTTACCAATTTTGTAAAAAAAAATAAAGTAGTCTTATAAATTTAGGACTTTAGGTATGCGCTGAATACACTCTATTTTAAAGAATTGCTTGAATATTTGGTCTCCCGTGGTATTTCCAAACCACTAATTTTGAAAATTGCAAGAAAAAAATTTCGCCCCCCCCCCCCGCAAATACTTTTGAGAATGTGCGCCCCTGTTTTCAGACATAATTTGATTGAAACTAGCAGTAAAACCTCTAAATGCGAAAACTGTGTTCAGAAATGAAATCATCATGCTCTATTTGCTATAAAAACATATATTTCATGTAAAATTTGAATCAATATTTTTGGAAACAAATTTTAGAACTAAACGCAAATTTAATTGATACTTATATGTATTTTCAAATTCAAACTGCAAAAATTGAGTCCATAAATGAAACTAGCATGGTTGATTTGGTAACAATTTTCAGAAGTAAACCGCAAATTTGATTACCACTTATAGGTATTTTCACATCCTAAATGTAAAAAATGAGTCCAGAAATGAAAACATCATGACCGATTTAGTATAAAAACATATATTTTATGTAAAATTTGAAGGTATATTTTATTAGATATATTTTTGATCAATCAAAATTTTGATTGACATAATTTTGAAAAGTTGCCATGATTATTGAAAAAATTAAATATATAAAGTGTTATGCGTTCCAAACTGTATATAATTATAAATTTTCAGGGTATTATAATAGTAAAATACAAAAAGTTGATGAAATTGAATTGTATATTCTCAAATGTTTCATTGATTTTGTAAGGTTATTCTTTAAAAAAGGTATTTATAATTTCCATAATGATAAAATATACTCTTCGTACATGAATTTAATTTAAATTAAAAGTATATTTTATAATCTGAGGTTAAGTACAGATAATGTCAAAATTTTGTTGAAAAATTTTAATTTTTGATTTTGATTGACAGTCTTGGACATGAAAGGGACATTCAACTATCATGAAAATGATTTCAAAAGATGAAGCTAGCGATTTTAGGAAAAGTTACAAAATTTGAAGGGATATGATTCAGCCAATTTTCTACAATTAATTTTTTAGTGAAGGGGGCCGTTTTACGCCCCCAGCACTAATAGGATTAAGGTGCTTTTTAAAAAAGGTCATCAGCAGTTTTGGTTTCAAAAAGAAATTCCTTTTGCTTATACCAAATTATCGGCTATTGCAAACAAACTATTGATTGCTTTTCCATCTTCGTACCTAGTGGAGAAGGGTTTCAGCGTTGTTAATAATCTTCTCACAAAAAAAGCGAAACCGATTACAAATTGTCCAACGTGGAGACTTGAGATTGAATCTCACCAACATGAAACCAAATATTGACAAACTACTTGCAAACCATCAAGCTCATCCTTCACATTGAAAACATTAGTTTACTTTTCTTTGTGCCACATTCATTTCAATTCAATTTTATTTTGCTTGGAAATTGGATTTAAAATTCCCCCAATAAAACCTTTTATTTTTTTCCCATTTAATTCAAGAAGACAAAATCAGAATTAAGCTGGCACAGTAAATTGTTAAAACTAATGGTTAACTTTTAAAACTTTGTATTAATAACCGAAGTTCAGCATAGTCGAACAAGAGGTCGATGGTGATTGGTGACCAAAAAAAGGTCCAGGGGTCCATAAGTTAGAAAAGTTTAGGAACCTCAGGTTTAGATAATAAAGTTTGCAAAAAAGAAAAATTCAAACTTTTTTATTAGAGATAATTTAACGAACATATATGAAAATTGGAATTTTTAGAAATGAATTTCTTAACGCTGTTTGCCTCTTTTTTCTTTAAAACTCTGAATGGTTATAGAATTAGCAGTGTACTTTGCCAATAATAATTAGAACAGTGGCGTATTTATCTTCAATTCCGCCCAAGTAGGATGCAGACAAATACTATGACAGGGACGGACCACACTTGGCGCCCCATTTTTGGAAGGCCACTGGTTAAAATTCTAAAGGAAGTTTGACTTGATTTAACGCCGTTAGGGTTACGCAATGTGTTTGAGGCCATCAGGATCCCCAGAGATTGCTATGTACTTTAACTCATGGGATCACTCTTCGATTTTTTCAGATCAGACAATTTCGCAAAATCGTTAGGATTTCAAGGCCCTTCACTTCGTAATGGAAGTTTGGCACCAGACGCGTGTTTTTCGGAATTAAATTCACTTCTCCGCATAAGTTCTTCTACCACAATAGGATGCATATGAGAACCTCATTCAATTGGGTTTAGCCATTCATTTCTCGCTTAGATGGGATCATATTTTCTAATTAATTAATTTACTTAGTAAAAGGTGCATACTTCGATCTTTTTTCTGTTTTTTAATGGGAGGGGTATGGAACATTAGAGGAATTTTTATCATTTAGAAGGTCATTAACCCCCGCAAGACCAAGTATATTAAATTTACACGAAGGTCCAGTAGTTGGAGAAAAACTCCACTTGATTGTTTTACCTCTTTTTTTTACATAGCAAAAGAAAAACAGCATGAATGTTGATTTAAATGAGCTTAAATGAAATTAGAGAAAGATAATTGATGTTAAGGGCGTTTAATTTTTGACTAATGATATTAATTTCAAAAAATTTCCTATAAAAATATAAAAAATATGAAAATATTTTTGTATGAAAAAATTATATAAATTTTTTCATTTTTTGAATGGCGTTAATCCACAAGTTGAAATGTTATTTTAACTGTATATAACTGGTTTTTCTTCATTCCCTGGATTACTCTCACAAAAACTTTGAAACTAAAAAATTTGCTGATGTGTGAGTATAATCTGCCGTGTATCATGCTTTTTCTGTATGGTCGTATTCGAAGATTTATCAATTACACAATAACAATCAATCATATAAGTCAATCATTTACCAGATACAGACAACGTTACGAAGGGAACCTGCTAACGATAGATTTATAAGCTAGCTTATGTGATCTGTGCATGAGTGGTATATTGAGCCATCATAAACAATAAAAAAGTAAAGAGATCATATGGCGTGATATCTACTGTATACTTTTCTTGGTTATTTGATAGCTCGCAGCAAATGGAGAAATATAAAAAAATATATATACAGGGGCTTATTGATTTTATTACATAAAGTTTGATAAACAACGTGCTCAGATTATTATCGATGAATAACTGCCATCACATTACTTTTGATTTTTATCAATGAAAATCTGATACTTCTTTCTACTGTGAAAAAGATAGTGTTTCTTATATTGATTTATTTCACTTGAACTTCCTTTGGAATAAAAATTAACTTCTTTCTCCATCCAGATTTTCCTTCCAATCAAAGTTTGTTTTTCAAACTTACTTGTTTCCATGAGTTCTCTGGGTTCTTCTTCTACTTCTAGTTAGACCACAAGTACCTCATTTTCTGAATTGTATTCAACATCTGATTCTGAAGATTTACTTTGCGATTCACTCATAGCACCAGATAATACTGAGTATTTTTGGGATTCTTCTAGATCAAATCAAGGCCGTCCTCTCAACCAAAATATTAGAAATGTATATCAAAGCCCACCTGGTCCTGCAAACAGCACTTCATCTCTTGAAATTTTTGAACTGTTTTTTACCACAGAAGTTTTTTTGCATATTTTCAACTGCACTAAAGAGAAAATGCGTCAAAACTTTTCGTAAGTTTTGTTGTTTTTTATATTATTTTTTGCTATGTAAATAAATTTTTAGTCTGGAATCTCCCAAATATGAATTTTTACGTTCTACTTTTGAAAAGTTTCAACTTTCTGATCTCATGGCATATTTTGGATGTTTAATACATATGGGACAATCAAAAAACCAATCTATCAATATGAAATACTTGTTCTTTTAAAAGAATGGCGAAACTTTTCTCAGAGCTTCTATGACACGAAACATGTTTATGCTTATCCACTCTTTCATTTGTTTTGATAAAAAAAACGAGCGTAATGAAAATGACAAAATATCTGCTATAAGATATATACACGACTTTTTTTATTCTAATTGCTCACATTTTTTCGTTCCTCAAGATTATGTGACAATTGATGAACAACTTGTCAAATTTATAGGTAATTGTAGAATCAAAATTTATGATCCTTCTAAGCCTGGTCGATACGGAATTAAGGTATATCACTGTACAGATGCTAGGTCTCTTTACATACTGAAAACAGAGATTTATATTTCTGGGTTAAGCGATAAAAGCTATTTTGGGGGTACTAACATTGTCAAAAGGTTAGTTACTGATTCTAATATACCTTTAGGATGTGGAGTTTTTACGGACAGATTTTTTACTTCACATGATTTATGTGTATGGGCAACTTCCATGGGCATTACAATATGCGGGACAGCCAGGTCTAACCGCGTTTTCATACCACATATTTTCAGACCTAAAAACTTACAACAGCTAGGCCTTGTTGAAACTGAATCAAAATTTTTATATACAAATTACTGTTCACTTACTGCTTACATTCCTGTGAAACATGCACAGCGAAATTTTAAAGTAGTATGTTATGTCTAGCCAACATTTGAGTGAGATTGAATTAGTTGGTGATAAACGTAAACCCGAGACAATTATTTTGTATAATCAATTCAAGGGAGGAGTAGATAAAACCAACCAAATGCTCAGGTCATATTCTACTTATAGATCATCAAGAAGGTGGACCATGGCTATTTTTACAAATTACTTAGATATAGCCGTGCACAATAGCTGGATAATAGTAAAACTAATATATATACTATAATATATATATATAGTAAAGTAAGAGATAAAATTTTTTTATTCTACTCTGCCTTAATTTTAAAATGGTGGATGTTGCTTTATGTTCTAACAAAGTACAATATTCTAAAAAATTTCTTCTTAAGCACAAGTACTCCTACAAACACTTCTCTTATAAAAAAATATCAAACTACCTGAAAAAACATTTTTATCCTATATACGCCTACACTTTTCCTAAAGTAAGATGCTACCAGGAAACTCCCTCCTAAAGTATAAATTTTTAGTAACTGTGTTTAAAGACCTCCACATAAACCCTAACAAAACACTATCAAAAAACAAATTCAACAACATCCCACCAACCAGAACAAAAAATCTCACGCTCAAAAAAAGCTACACCTCATTTGCTTCTATCACATTCAACAAACTTCCTAAGTCGATAAGAATGATTTCTTCACTCACTTCCTTCAAAGAAACTCTATATTCTCACTTAGTCAACCAATTAAAAGAAGATAAATAACGCCTTGTTTTTTCCCTTCCTTATATCCTGTTCATAACCTTCTTAGAATATTATGCTAAGTTACTATCAACTATTTTATTTACAGTGTCACTACACTAAGCTTGATGTAATTACTTGTAATACCATCATCTATTAACAATAAATAAATTGAATAATAATAATAAAACATAATTGCCCAGAAAAATTTCCAAGTACGAAAAAAGGGGTAGAAAATTTTTCATGAGAGATCTTTCTTTAGAGCTCTGCCAAAGGTCGATGCTACTGCGGGCAAACAGCGTGGACACCCCTTTCCGTATTCGCAGTTTACTGAATTTTTATGGATTCGAGGATCAAGAGTTGCCTAGCGAAACACAGAGTAGTAGAGGATATTTTTATTTAGATTCGAAGAAATCTAGAACCAGGGGTACGAGAAAGTGTGATGCGGGCATAAAACATATATGTAAAAAACATACCTATTACATTTGTTCAAATTGTAAATGAAATTTTTTTAAGATTCACAATTATTTATATAATGTTTTTATTTAAATAAAAATTATAAAATTTTTGTTTATAAAATTTCATTTTTTGTAATAAAATCCTGTTTTGTGATAGTATAATTGTTAATTTATAGTTTTTATACAGCATTATATAAAAGATCGTTAAGAATTGTCGCCAACCTAGTTTTGTTAGTTCCTTACCCGTCCTCATTCTTTTGTCAACATTTTTCAATTATAATTTCACTAAAATTCGACCTTGATATCCGTTAGGAGTTAATCCTTTTATTTCTCTTGAAAGTTGACGCCGATGATACTTGTTGAGTATTGCAAATGGTTCGTTCACAGATTTTCATAAAATTTCAAAAAATGTAAAAAAATTTTAGGAAATACAAAGAATTTATTATTTTAGTTTATAATATTTATAATTTTTATTAAAAAACATACCATTAAGTGTATAAGCTTCTGTTAATTGAAATTTCTATCAAAATATCAAAATTAACGCCATCTACAAATTCACCACGAAGTAACAAAACGACCAAAATTTCAAAAACAACACATATGATGATATTTTTTATTTTCAAATAATTTAGATGAAACCAAGAAAAAAATTTACATGTTGTTTTTTGATGGGGTCAGATATATTTTTCTACACGAATTTCATCATTGAAAAATAGCGTGGAGTAGAAAGCCATGCTTGGTCTTGCGAGGGTTAAAGAAATTTTGCTCATGGCAAGTGTAAGATATATATCATAGAAAAGATTAAAGTAAATTGACAAAGATTTCGGAATGATATTGGAGAGTAAATTATACAAAAGTGCCTTTAGGTTAAATATCACAAAGTTTAAAACGTGGAATTTGGAATTTAATATACAATTTATATAGCGCCCATAGTCCTGACTACGCAAAATTAAGGCTAAATAGGCGTGTAAATGAAACATACAAAAACAAAGAAACAAACTTGTTTACTGAATATAGGGCTTGAAAGTTATTTGCTTTCCATTTTATAGGATAGCTCCTCTTTTCTGTCAAAAATAATTAATAATATATTTATATATCTAAGATAATATGCTATCCTTCTTAAGTTTAATTTTAAGTTCATCATCTCATGTAGCGGCATAGATCCAAATAGTTCAGTGACATGCGCTGAATGATCATTACATCCTATAATACGAACATCATATATGTTTTATAAACAAGCAACTCTTACTTATAGAAAAATATTGGGCACGAAGGTCATTTTACCATCCGAAATGACAACTGCCCCCGGATGTGCGCCCTGATATACAGAGGTAATTTATCGATTGACTTTTCTATATTTAAGCCCAATCGATAAAATATTTTTCTTTCTTGATATAATAATGATTTTATCCATCTCATAAATAGGGATAGAACAAAATTTCTAGTCAAAGCAACCTAAGATAGTCTGACAATAAAAGCCCATAAAATTTTAATTAATTTATTATTATTTTTGATGATATTTTTCAATATTAACCCTATAGATGGGTTATTGTAATATATTTAATGATAAATAATTAATTCAACAATAAATTTCCAATGATATAAAAAAATTTTAGGAATGAAAAACATGTCATTTTTATCATGTTCTTCTAGAACAGTGGTTCTTAAATTTAATTAAGTGGTGCTTAACCTTTTTGATCTGTTGACGCCTAAATATTATGACTTAACAACTATTTCAAGAATTTAAATTAAGTGGTGCTTAACCTTTTTGATCTGTTGACGCCTAAATATTATGACTTAACAACTATTTCAAGAATTTCTTTAAGTGCAGGATGAAGAGTTTTCATTGCTAGAACAAAAAGGTGAATCATGCAATGAGTGAAAAAGACAGATTTGAAACCATCATTGAAGGAGCTTCGTCTGTGCACAAGCCAACAAGGCTTTCCCAACTTAAGCTTTGTTTGAGTAAGAAATTTTCTAGAAAAACTCTTTTTCTTGTTTATGAACAAGAACTGATGCCGCAGCAGCAGCAGCTTCCAAGATCAACTCTTCCCTAATAGTATGAAGTTTTTTAGCCTTTGCAATCTTAAACGATGCTTCTAACGCAGCTTTATTTTGCATACAAAAATGCGCACTTGAATCAATTCGACTAATTCGACTTTTAAAAATGCTTCTTTTTGTTATAAGTCAAATTTTTTTCAGTGAGCTGACTGTGAAGAGACTCAAAATGCAGTTTCATCTTGGTTGGCTTTATACTCTCATGATGCAAAACTTTGCCACGAATGACACATTGTGCCTTAACCACAAAGTTTAGACAATACTGGTGAAGCCAATTTTGAGAAAAGCTTCATTATATGTATGTTTTTTAGCAGACATTGAAAAATGAGGAAAAACAGAAAAAGAAAATAAGAAATTGCAGCAAAATAACAACCTGGGAAAAGCGAAACAAAGTGTGGCAGCAAATTTATAAAAATGATTCACGCTTTCAAACTGAAGCAAATATGTTATTTTGGAAGATAAAAGCAAGTGTACGGGTAAAATAATGATAACAACGAAGATGATGTTGATCATGACGATGATGATGATGATAATAATAACAATTATAAATAATAATAATAATGCTGTTAATAATAGTCTAGCATTGGTTCCCAAACTGTGGGCCATGGCCCCCTGGGGAGCCATAAAGCAAAATTTAAGAGGCCATAATCTGAGGCTATGCATAAATAAAACCAGGAGTTTAGCGGGTAGATAAAGTTTGAAACTGAATCTCTCCCAGTTTTTTGGTCATCAATGGCAGCTTCATATCCAAATTTGCTTTTCACCAACTTCCACCATTTTCATCATCTTATTCATGACCTACGTTGTGCTTTAAGTGAAACAAAACCAAGAATCAAGAAGCGTGTCGATAATCTGCAACATCACCCTTCACACTGAGTAGGATTGTCTTCCAACTAGAGCACTTAATTGTTACAACGTTATCAAATTTGTAAGATTCAAAGATTAAATCCCATAGCGTAAGATTAATAAACTTTTTTTATTCGGTGGATTTTGTATGTTCCCTTCTTTTTTTGCTTATTCTTGAAACACCTTTTAGCAAAATGCCCTTTTTAATTAATCTTATGATTATAATTGTGAGATACTAGTAGACAGTCACAGTATTCACCGGCTATGATTGCTGTGGGGCCATAGACAAGGATCATGTATGAAAAGTGGGTAACGATCAGAAAAGGTTTGGAAACCACCTAAGATGAACATGATGAAATGAAAAACAATGTATGTATGTTGTGCAAGCATGCAACATGTGTGATATTTAAAATGATGTTTGTTTTCCTTATATTATCACTGTTGCGTACAACATCTTAAAAATTTTCAAAAAAATTACATAAATAAGTTGCCAATTTATCATTCTTTGGCTTTTCAATCTAAAACAAATACTATTTATATGCGACAAAAAAATTAGAGAGCGTTGCGCAAATGCAACACTCGTACTCAGTGTGAACATACATTCAATTTAAATTAAGAACAAGATAAATTTTAAAAAATAAAGGTTTTAGTTTACTATTGTATCAGTTGCATAACAAAAAAAACTTTCTTACGGTATTATAATATTTTTTATTTAAAACTAGTTAAAATTTGATAAATAATATTGTTAATAAATTTTAATCATGAGAAACAATTGAATAGTAAAAAACGACTTGAATCTGAAAAGCGTTAGTAAGGTAAAAAATTACTATGAAAAAGTTAAAATTATGAGATTTAAAAAACATGAATATAGATAATTTTATAAATGAAAAATAAAAAGATAATTACTTTAAAAATGAAAATATATTTAAAGTCAATTTATTATTTTTGTTTAACTTTTTATTTTGAAGTAAATATAGATAAGATTATAAAACCTAATATACTAAAATTAATGTAAAAATAAATAAAAATCATTTTTTATGAAAGATATGAAAGCAATTGACATGTAGAGCAACGTCACATTTCAAACAAATAAAAGACGTCTGAGATTTACACTGAGCATATTTTGTCCTTTGTCTTTTTTTATTACAATATGACAAATATTGCCATACCTCGCTTCTTCTGACACTCTTTTTGATGCCGGTTTACCTCAACATAAGATACCCTATATTTCATCAGTATGTAGACTAGCAATGTTGTAGGTGTCAAAGTTGCGAGCACAGTCTCACTAGGATAAACGAATAACAGGCAAAATAACGTCGCTGAGTCATGAAGTTCCTACATACCACATTATATATTACTTATTTCTTGACTTAGATTTCCCTATATCCACAGTCTTGAACTTGAAGCAACTAACGTCCTAGATATTTACTCTATATCAATGATGGCCAACCTTTAGACTCCTACTTGAAGTGCAAATTTAAAAGTTTCTATTGGAAAAAAGGTAACTATTCTAAGCATAAAAAATTTATTAAGATAAAATATCGTAACTTGGTAAACATTCCAAATTCCATACATGAATTTAAAGAGATACTTTTCTCTGACTGGTATAAGATATAAATTGAGCGGGTATCAACCACATTGGTATATTATTGCATAAAACAAGAAAAATTAATTATTCTTTGACTCATGTAAAATACTATTTACGAGTATTTTTGCTTTCTCTAAATAAAATTGTTAATATAATCAATCTATAAACAAAAATATTTCTATACATTAAATACAAAGGCAACCGCAAGATATTCGAAATTAACCAGGGAAAACAGGAAAAGTAAATCAATCAAAAAAGTCCCTAAAAATAGCGGACCACAAGTGACGGGAGAGCGAAGCGTTGGATAGCGCTACTCTATTTATCTTTCATTTCATGCACGCGACTTTGATATATTATCAAACTAAAGTTTTTCCATTTGAGAGACAACTATTTTAAAACTAATATCATATTAGTCGTCCCCATTTTTAAAATGAGATAAAACTTTTGCCATAGTAAAATACAAAAAGTTGATGAAATTGAATTGTATTTTCTCAAATGTTTCACTGATTTTGTAAGGTTATTCTTTAAAAAAGGTATTTATAATTTCCATAATGATAAAATATACTCTTCATACATGAATTTAATTTAAATTAAAAGTATCTTATAAAAATACGAGATATTTAAAATTAGATTACGATTCAAGAATGTTAAGTTAAATTTATACTATTTGTTTGGTAAGAAATAAAAGTTAGGGAAAAAATTTATTTATATAAAGAATTGACTTAAATACAATACACTAGATGATCGCTAAAAATCAAGATTTTACATGAATGAAATAAAAAATAATACATTGAGGGAAAAAAGACATTACAATATTTGGATTATTAAAAAAAGTGAATTAAATATACAAGCAAGATAAATGTATCTATTAAAATCGACATTAGAAATAATCAAACAGAAGAAGGATTGTGGATAGAAAAACGAGGATGGCTTAAAAAGTGATGATATGTGTATGTAGTTAGTATTCAGTATCTGCGTGGTCTTTTGGAATCGTTAAAATCCATCAATCCAAAAGGAGAATTATTAGGTAGAGGAGTCAAATTAAAAAAAGGCATTTGATTATGTGGGATCATGAAGCTTTGGCCTGGATCAAACTGTTGAAACATGGGCAACTGTCCTCGCTATCATTAAATTAAAAGAAAGTGTACCAGAAAAAATGTTTAGGCAAAACGGTATACACATTTAAAAAATTGGCCACCAAACTTTTCCTATCAAAACAATTGTCAATGGAAAAAGTTTCAACAGACTATTTTTAGTTTATTTTTCATTTCAAATTTAAAAAAATTATTGAGGAAAAATAAAATAATTAAGACTATTCAATAAATTTTTACATTAAAAATATTTGAGTTAAACATTTTTTGAGTACTTTAAAAACAATTGTTTTTCTATTTAACAAATTTTCAATATATTTGACACATTTATATAAAAAAAAATATAAGGATCAGTTGATGAATTCTAAATAAAAAATTGTCCATTTAAAAACTCAAGCATATATTATTTTAATGTTTCGTTGTTTCCATAAAAAAGCAAACTAAAATTCTAATCAATTGTAACAAACTAAAAATGACTATATGTATCTAAATTTTATTACCGCACACACTAAAAGACAAAGCTTTAAATTAATTGATTATACTATTAAATCAAATGAAAACGAAGTAATTTTTGATTCCAAATCCCCTTGTTTCAGATTTTGTGTGAATATGCATGATGCAATGTAAATGGTGCCCGAACAGTTGGCTTAAGAGACAGCTTGCGTAACAGGAATTTAGCCTATTACCAATATAAAACGTTATTAAATTACTTTATGATTGAAAGAAGGATATTTCAAGAAGGAAACGCTTTTACTCATTGATTTTTTCGGAGTAAATGTGTAGTTTAATATATTATCAACATCATTATTTACAATTTATTTTGGAGAAGGGACTCAATGAGAGTTTGATATATTTCGTTTATTATTAAATTTGAAAATTTAATTTTTCATAATTAAATCACAAAAACTTAGCAAACTCTATGACTTTTAAGGGTATGCTTTTTTAACACATTTACTGTATGTGTAGACATAGCAAAATATATTGAAATTGAAAAAAGAACATATTGTTTCACTGTATGGGCACATCTTTATATTTCAAGTTGATCAAAATGCAAATGTTAAAATGCAGTTTTAGACATATTAAAATTAATTTGTCAAAAGCATGAGTGTACGCTGCAACATTTCCAGGGTGAGCAAAAAATGTTAAATGGAAAAGAATGCATTTTTTGGTCAAAATTATTCAGCAAGAATGCAATGCAAAATTAGAGGAATTTCTAGGGGGTGTACCCCCCCCCCCCCAGCGAACGCCCATGTCGACAAAGGTTATATAGTTTTCAGTATTATGTTTTGAAAAAAGAACACTGTTAACTAACTATGACAAAGCAACTCAAATGCACTTCTAGTGAAATTAAATTTATTCTTAATGAAATTAATGAATTTGTGATCGGATAATTTTGTCTTTGTTATCACTCAAAGGAGGAAAGAGCTGTCTTTCAGATGCGGAAGCACTAGCTATTTGTTTTAGATATAAGAAAAGACTTTAACAAGCCGTCCCTAAATTTCTAATCATTACTCCTTTTTTCTTTTTAAGAGACGAGGCGAATAGGTAATTCACTATGATGTTTTGTTGAACAATGAACATACAATCATTTAATTTAGGGGACGAAATAGGTTGGTTTCGTTTGAGTAGTTATTTCTGTGGGATGAGTCTTTTGAGTTGGATCATGCATTCCTGAAAGCGGTGAGGATGCATGACACATTTAAGGTAAGATAATCTAATTTTTCATTGTGCAACTGTAAAAGAGGGAAAGCAATTCTAGGTTAGTTACATTAAGAAATGTTGGCAAAATTTTCAAATCCATAAGTACATAAATCCATTCGGATGTTACCACATTGATTTAAAATAAAGAAGATCCCAAAAGTCGAGGTCTTGCCCTGATTGGAACGACATCTACGCTCCGTAGATGCAAATCTCGACAACAATTCTTCCATACGCAAGTTTGGCGACCTCAGCCGTTTTTTGGTTGGGCCTGACTTTTATCACACTCCCTTTCTAGTCTGGATAATTCTTTTAGGCGGAGACATAAAAATAAACACAGGACCAGGTCTATAAAAATTCATCTACTCAATTTGCAACAAATACATATATACAAAAACACATGCAGCATTAAATGTAACCATGCATAGACAGACACACTGGATTTATCTAAAATGCTCAAACATACTCCTTAACAACACTAATTGAATTTGTGCAAATCACTCTCACACCTTGTCAGAACTATTTTAGGAATAACCTAGAACACACAACATGTTTAACCTACCATTCTAAACCCTCATCGAAAAATCAACAACCTTCTCACCACCACAAACCCCACCATATTCCAATCACCGCCTAATCTCGTCCTACTACTCACCAGACACAAACAAAGCATTCAAGTATATTCAAAATATTGCAAATTAACACCAACGGCACCTCAAACAAAATCACGGAGCACACTTCTCAACAAACAACTTAATCCAAACATCATCATTATCCAGGAAACCAAACAGTAAAACCCCCCTCGCATTCCACATACACACACACATCAGAACCGACCGAAACAGCAATTCAAGAGGCGGCTTAATAATATAAATTCCGGTAAACACGAAGTATACAGAACTCACATCTGAACATAAAAACAGATTCTAGAACATCAAATATTTCAAGTTATTCTAAATAACAACCGCTATCATATAGCTAACATTTACATACCACCCAAAAAACATCCGAATTCAATAAATAATGCCAACATAACTAACTATTTCACACACTTCTTTAACCGAAAAATCTTATTCTAACCGGCGACATCAATACACATTCAACAATGTTTTTCTCCTTACATGGACAACTGAGGCGAAATTATCCAAAAACTCACACACAGCTAACAGAGGTAGGCAAAGTGATCGATATCGACCACTGGCGGTCAATAATAATAGATACTTAGGGGGTCGATGAGATAGACAAACTTACCAAATTGTGCTATGCTTTTTTTACCTTATAGTAGCAATAAATCTCCTTTTCTTTTAAAACATAATTTAGGACATTGTATAGTATAGGATATATGAAACATTTTGGTTGAATTTTTTCTCTCATTAATGTTTTTATGAAACATTTCTATGTGGGGCAGGGGTTGATGTGAAGACAAATGTTCTATGAAAGGGTCGACGAATAAAAAAGTTTGCCGATTCATAAATACACTCGTCAGACCTCATAAGAAACCTGACCCTCCTGTTCTTGAATGTGATGCAAAAATATGAAGGAGTTTTTAGCTTCTTTTTTACTCAAAGTTTGATAAGACATATATATGAATGCAGCAAAGCAAAACTCGAAGAAAATTACAGGTAAAAAATTAATTCCTTTGCATAAGTAGTTTTTAATATTTTATTTTTATAGTTTGGCGGAATCTTCTTTTGGAAATTAGGGTTATTGTTATGACAAGTTCTCAATAGAGGATATCCTAGTATATTTTCACTGTCTATTTCACATTGGCCAGTTTAAAAACCAACAGATCGATATAAAGGCTAACATAATAGCCAACATCGTAAAACGCTTGGTCACTCCAAGGTACCTTCAGGTTGTGGAATTTATGTAGACCGTTTTTTATGGTACATGAACTTTGCATTTGGGCTAAAAATCAAGGGTTAACTATATGCGGCACCATCAGAAGTGTTCGTAGATGTATACCATATCTGTTACGACCTTAACAGTTAAAAAATTTGAAGCTGGCGGAATGTGAAAGTAGGTTTTTTTTACGAAGTATGCTTCTCTGAGTATAAACATTCCCCAAAAACACGCAAAAAAATGTTGATGAGTTTGAAGAAGAATCTCTAGCTCAAAGTTTAAATAGAGAAATTAAAGAAATCATGTATGATAAAAAAAAGTTAGTACAATAGAAGAACTACAGATGTTCAAACAAAACAAAAATTTTGATTTATCAGAATCGATACAATTGTTAAAAAATTCTCTTTTATGCATCCAACCAACTTCTTGTTAATGCAAAAGAATCTTCTCAAATGTATCAAATACTTTATCTCCAAAACGATTGAGTTTGAAAAACGAATCTTTTAGTGCTCTTGTTTTTTTTAAATTATTTTAGTAATAAAACAAAATAATTTTTTTTCCCGTAAAATATTTTTTAACTTCTCGAAACTTTTCTCGAGTCTAGAGAATCATTTTTTTTCTCGTTTCTCGAGAATTAAATTTTATCGAGAAATCAGAAGCTCTAGTGATAGTAAAAGCCAACATGCCAAGTTTATATCCTAGTATTTCAAACGGTGGGAGAAAATACTTTATCAGTAGGCCTTATCTCTCACGGAAAGGTCTATGCGAATCAGTTGTGATAAGGCATCTCTACTCGTATCATGGCTAAAAACCTTTTGACTTTTTACGGATTCAATAAAACATATGATACAGTCCCCTCATCAAGTCGTCGTGGTTATTGTTTTGTGTCAAATTGCCACCCAAGAAAAAGAAGGTCGATATGTAAGTCATACCATACTTGTATGTTCTGAATGTGGAAATACACAAACGCGATTGTTTTATAAATACTATTATTGTTTATCTTAATTTTTTTTCATTCTTGTTCGACGTTTTATCTCATTTATTTTATTTCTAAACTAATAAATCTTTTTGTTCAATATTTTAATTTTTGATAGATGGCGTTGAAATTGACCGATTTCAAAACTTAGCCCATTTTTTCAAAAGATTTTTCATAAAACAGAAAAAATTTACATGTTAATTTCAACATGACTTACATATTAACTTCCTTGTGTAAATTGCCTTTGAAAATGATAGGTGACATAAAACTCCCACTCCGTACAAGCAAACACAAATTTAAAAAATATTAAAATGTAATAATTAATTTTTTATGAAGCAAAATAAAATAGTTAAATGATACAAACGAAAATAGTCAAACCATAAATTCAGATACTCTTACATGGTGGTTCTGATTCAAGATCTACAAAAAGTAAAATAACAATTTTAGGGAAAAAAGCCTATCAAAAAAGTTATAGAGCTTCAACAAAAAAAATTTTACAGCATAACTCAGGTTTTTTGAAAACTAATTTGACGTATCCATAGAGCAGCGTTATTCAAACTGTGGGTCCCGAAAATCTAAAAGTATTAATATTTTATTCATACAAATAAATAAAGCGATGTGCAGATCATAAAAAAATATACATATGAATTGTCGATGCTGAATAAATGAACGCAGTGATCAGAGTTTGTCTCATTACACCTAAGTATTATGGGTCGCGATGCAAACTGTGCTTCTTGCTAAGGGTCTCAGTAAAAAAAGTTTGAAAAACGCTGCACTACAGCATACTCTATGAGTGGCATGGCAGGTTGTTGAGATGATGGGCTCAGCACGAAACCTCTGGGTTCGATTCCTCATCGATACCAATTTGTTCATAGTTTGACAAAGCGGTACATCAGTGAATTGTCGATGAAAACACCCCCACCTTTTACTCAAAATTGGAAAATTTGCTACATAATTAACATAAGAGAGAAAGGAGACAAAATAAACTAATAAAGCAATTTTCACTATTTTAAAATGAAACTGTCTGTTCTCAGAATAATTTCACAATAATAGGGGGCATAAAAAATGAGATAGTCGGCACTTTATTTGATATTTTCAAGTTTTTATAAGCAGCAAAAGCCAACGTAGCTAACCCTTATAGGGTGATTTTGTAACGCTTGTATTTTTTACATTTTGTAAATAATCATAGTATACAAAAAACGGTAGTTTAATCACTTTTCATAAAATTAAAGAACACAAAATCATTAAAAAACTATTTAAACTAACATAAATCATAAAAATCATAGTATGCGAGAACAAGAAAATCATTGCCTTTTTAGACTATTTCTCTGTCTACAAATAAACTTCTGACAGCTGTCATAAATAGATCAAGTACATTTTTAACTACTGAAACATTTTGTTTCGATATTATATTTTTATTATAATAATCAACAAATTTTCCTAAAAAAATTATTTATTAATTATGAAAAATATCTTTGCTTAAATATTAAACAAATAGAGTATTCTTGCTTTTAAACTGAATAGCTAGTCAAAATATTCATACCCAAATAGCTATTTAAAAAAAATTTCTTGACTTGAAAAAATTAAAGTTTTCAAATGTTACAAAATGTAACAAGCGTACTCATAAAGATTAAAAAAATTTTAACACGAGTCTGACAATATTCATTGATATAAAATTATAACGATTGAAAACTATTTTTCCCTCATTCAAAAACAAACAAATTTTCATTTTTGCAAAATGTTTGGTGTATTGATGGAACTAAATTTTAAAAAAAAAATCGGTGATTAATTTGAATTGCTGAACTTTGGTATCATGAAATAAGCTTCTGAAAATATTGAACTTATATTACGCTAAAAACTAGTTTCTAATGAGACAAAATAAAATTATATTTAATTTAACTCTAAATACAAATGAGAGAGAAGAGAGGTGAATGAGAGTAGAAAGCTTGAGTGAGAGAAGAGGGCTTGAGCCATTGAGTTTTAGCAAAGAAAGCGGAAGAGAAAAACAGAGGAGACAGAAAGAGAAATAGAATCACAGTAACAGAAGATGAGAAAAATCTCGTAGATCATCAACATGTGTTTGCTCAAAAATACATTTTCGCCCCTGCTAGGATCACGAGGATTTTCCAAACCAAGAAATCAGATGTGGCGATATAATTTATTCTAAAGACCCACCCATAGTTGATCCTTCTCAGGAAACATATTGAAAGAGTTACCTCGACCTATTTGTAGTCCAAAAGATGAACTACTATTGGGCATCAGAGATTTAAATTTTTCCTCAGATGCCTGAGATTGGATAAATTCAAAATAGAGAAAAAAGAAAACATGCTGATAAGTTGGCTGCAGTCAGAGAGTTGTGGACTGCAGCCAAAATATTAATTTAGATGTTTGGCCCAGGAAAAATACACTTAATGTAGATGAACAACTTTACGGCTACAGAGGTGACATACCTGGAAAAACTTTCCTAATAAGCCAAGGAAATATGGCGTCAAAATTTGCCACAAGAAATTGTCGTGGAGCTAGTCAAACCTTTTACTAACACGGGAAGAGATTTAGTGACAGATCGCTACTTCACCTTGCAAAAGAACTTGATCGGCACTATCAACAAATGTTGAAAAGAAGTTTCGCTTCTGATGAAGTCAGCAAAAAACAAGCCTGTGTTTTCAACCTCTTGTTTATATGACAGGAACAACACAATTACTCTTTGTGAGTACATTCCAAAAAACAAGAACGTCCTAATGCTTTCTTCTTCACATATGCTAATTGATATATCACTAAGAAGTGATAAAAAACCTGTTGTGATTTTGGAGTACAATAAAGGAAAGTGTGGAGTCGAACTGATGGATTCTATCAACGAAGAGTTTACTACAAGAAGAAAAACAAACAGATGGCCCAGGCTCATCAACCACAACATGTTAATGTTTCATGGAGTAACTCCTTTATTTTGTTGAAAAAAATGGATATAATGAAACTCAAAAAGAATTTATAAAAAACCTGTCTTTCAAACAGGCTTTTCCCTTTTCTTCAACAAAAATGAATAACGAATCTCTTTCGGTATCCATCAAAGAAGCTGGACTAAAAGTTGGGTTCAATGAAGTTGGTGTTAGTTGCAAAAGAAAAAAAACAAGTTTCTCAAGATCTTCAACTTTTGGAAAAAAAACTGTAGAAGTAGCTGCTGTTCTTGTGGTGTCTCAATTTGTTCTGAACACCGTATTCAAGTAAAAGAAGAATTTTGCTTTTTTGTAGAAAAAAGTAAAATAGAACTCTTTTTTTCCTTTTAATAAATTTTTTTTTACATTTTCAATATTTCAAGGTATATTTACATTACATAAATTTGTAATATATATATATAGATATTACAAGGTAAAACAAATTTTCGAAAGTTTTCTCTTTGTTAAAAAATGATTTTACAAAATGGAGTAGCTTGTACAAGTAAAGTTTTTTTTCGCTGTACGATTGAGGGTTAAACCTTTCGCTTTTAATCTAATATATAATAATTATTTATAAAAATTACAAGGGATAAGAAAATCAATTTTTTACGTATAATATCAAATAAAACATGACATTCTTGTTTTTAGGAAAAAAGAAATATTTGATGATTAAAATTTTTTGCCAATGTGCATAAAAATGTTACATTGTTAAGTACAACACTGTGTAACAATTTCCAAGAAAATAGAGTATTTAAGAACATCATCATTAACATCAAAGTGCCGTGTCCTTTTAGACGTGGGCAACCAGGAACGCTTAGGATTGTTGTTTTCTAGTTTACCGTGGTTAGTCTTGGATATTAAGTGGTGAGGTCTCCATTAATTGTAGGCTACGGACCTAGGCTTTGTCTAATTTGACCAACTCCAAGGCAGAAGTAACTAGGATTATTTGAAGGCGGCCTTTCTCGCCTTGTCACGACATCGTCTGAACATGGAGCATTTAAACCTGTGGGAAGGAGTCTACTACTCCGTCTCGTTGTGTCGTCGCTGTTTGTATTCGGGGCTGCTTATTCATCAAGCTAAGCTTGCTTATGACGCAGCTAACCACCATATCCGATGGCCCTTCCACTACCCACAACCTGCGAACCCGCTCTTTAGCTGTTCCAGCTTAGCAGAGATAAAATATAAGCTAAAAGGCCAAATTAAATGGAAGATTAAAAAATTTATTATTCCTTATTCATTGAAACAGACTGCATAAAAGTTAAAACAATGCTTTCAACACATGGTATGTTTAGCAGCATTATATACTTTTATTTGCTATCATTTTTGCACAAAAAATATCTTATTTAAAGTTTTATAACTTTGTCATTTGAACCATGTGTAATGAGACAATAGATTGATAGTGTCTTTGTAAACAATTTGCAGAAATCTAGTGCTTATCTGATTATTATCATCTATATAACTACTACTTTTAAAAACTGATAATGTTATAAACAAGATCTGAATGTATATCTGAAGTTTTTGTTTATTTCTATTCACAAAAGCTCTATAATGTAGGTATTTGTGATTTATACTTTAGTTTATTTCCAGGGAAATCTAGACATCTCGCTAAATTTCTGAATAAAATAACTTCAAACTGGAATCTAAAATTTTTTCAAGAATCTTTACTCTTATAAATTGGTATCCTCCAGCCTGGACAAAGGCGCAAATGGGACAACTGATTGGCGGAGAATCAGCTAATGATCAGCTTGTGGATCAACACAACTGCTCAATTAAAATAACTATCCGTTTAGAACAAATATTGATTTGAAAGAATCATCTTGATCAACCTGAGACAGGTGTTAAAAACTGTTAATTATTATACTGCATGATTAAATCAATAATATATAATAATAATAATAATAATAATGAATATATTTATTTGTGAAAATTTACTTTTATTTAAATAAATTAAACAAAAAATATGAAATCTTTTTTCGTCAATTTATTACTTATTTGAATGAAATGATTAAAAAATAAAGAAAATTACGCAAAAACATATGTTGAAAATAATAAAATATTTAATAGAGTAATACATATTTATTAATTTAATGCAGGGGTTAGAAACCTTTTTGTTGTTGTGTACTTATTCTGTAGATGAGGACCACATTACTTTAACGATTCGTTTTGGGGCATAAAAGAACCATATAAAAGGAACCATATATTCGCATTAAAAGAATATACAAAAGTAAACGTAACGCGGTGTCTGCTACGTTGTACACATGTACATATTTAAGCTGAGAAGAAAAAGAAAATCAACTTGAGCCAAATTCACATTACAACATTTCTCTGCGCGGCAATTTTTATGAAAAAAATACTTTTATTACATTTTTGAAAAATATCTCGCATTCCATTTGGAAAGCTTCCGTGTACAACCAGTGGTACGCGTACAAAAGGCTGGGAACCCCTGATCAATGTGTAGCTGTCCATCGGGAATTCTCGCCCGGGCAGTTCAACGAAAAAAATTATAAATCCAAGGTAAAATTATAAGATTAATTCACTTTTTCATAAAATATAAGATGTAAGTTTCAGAATTATTTGAATTATAAGCAAAACACATTTAATTTTGTAAACTTATTCAAATTTTAAAAATATTTCTTAAACTTCAGTTGAGTTAGAGACAGTTTTTAAGTTGCGAAAGTTATATGATATAAACGTTGTTAGTTCATCTTTTTGTAGAGTTATTATAAGAATTTAAAATATAAAAAATTATGCCATTTTTAATAAATTTTTGTCTGTGCTTATTTTTCATGTTCATCGGAAAACAGTAAAAAATAACCTTTCGATATAAGTATAAATATAACTTAAATTGTTTATTCGTTTCAAATTTTTGGAAAAAGGATCTCAAAAGGAATTGCCGTTGTAAAAGCCGAATCACAATTTGCCTGAAGAATACAACTTCCAATTATTTCAAAACTTAGCGTTGGTAAGGTGAATTTTTGAAACATCAGCCATGGAACAGGGCCATTTTCAACAGCAATTTTCTTTTTCTTATTTCCATATAGAACATTGATGTTTTTTGATATATGTTATTAAATTACTCTATTTTGGAAAAATTTCTTAAACTATTTCAAAAAGAAAAAAAAGAAAAATGCATTATAAAGGATTCATATAGTTAATAAACTATATGGAGAAAACTCAAAATAATACGCGCTAAAATAGAGATTACATTAATTTATTTTTTGCATAATAAAATTTTGAAATTACCAACAAAAATTTAGACAGAATCAGTGTATATTTATTAGAAAATAATGGCAAAAATAAAGAATAAAAATGATGAATCCTTAAAAAATAGTGTGGTTCAAAAAGACTTACAACGCCAGGGTTAAAGTTAAGTTGTAAACTTATAAAAATTAATGATACATTAAAAGGACCAAGTTATAAATAATAATTATTATTGTGAAGGAGGTACGAGTGGTTAGCAAATGGATAAACGAAAAAACAAATATCGCATGCAAGGATGCTTTTCGTTGCATAAAGACTCTGCAGTTGTTTTCTTGCGAGTAAACGAAAAAAATTACTAAAAAACAAATTTACAAGAATAAACTTTTGTCAATTAAAGCAAACAACTCTACCAAATTTCTTCACAGAAAATAAAAAATATTTCACTTTCAACTTCGCTACTTTGATGTAGACTGCAGCGTATGTTTTTTATTTTTTATAGCGGAATCATCATTTTATATTTGAATGACAAAGCGCTGTGATAAAAATATCCACAGTACAAATTATTATTAGCTATAGAAGCACTCGTCTAATGCAAGGAAAGTATTAAAATAGAACAAATGTCTAATGCAGGAAGAATGTAGTAAGAAAGGGGGATGAGGAGGTGCATATAATTTTAGCTTTGGTGAAATAAAATAATTTGATGGGTTTGCAAGTATGTGTTCTATTATCATATTATTATTAATGATGTGTTTGTTGTTGTGTCAAAATTGTTTCAAACAACAAACGATAGGTTAAAAAAGGAAATATTCCCTGAATAGTTAATTTGGCGCAAAGTGCCTCCTGGTGAATTAAGCAGTGAATTGGGACTATTGCCTTAGCTCCCATTCCCTTTTGTTTTTCCTTGATTAGACGAACAAGCCCTGACTTCTCATAACACATCGCCGGTACACCGTCAGTAGAAACGGATGTAAGTTTGTTCCAATTTAGATCAAAAGCACGAAAAACTATTTTCAAACCTTCGGAAATATCTATCTACACCTCTCTCTCATGGTGTCTTTGAGAAAGATTAACCGGTTATCGACCACAGTCGACCTTACAAAAGTATGAATCCTCTGTGTTTATTAATGCACAACTCTTCTGCTTTACATTAGATAACGTCGGATCATTCTGGTCGATAACGGGTTAAGTCAAGTAACTCTTCATGAACAGATAACTATCAACACCTCTACTAAAAATTGCACAAAAAGAGGTATCACCGATACCAGTTCTTTCATCTAATGCCAATGAAGAACAGTGCTTTCATCTAATGCCAATGAAAAACAGTCTAACTTTCTAACCAAAGATTTCACCTGCTCTTCTAAGTTCGATGACATTTCTGTTATACTTCTCACAAGTGTGTTGCGTGAAAGACTTATTTCAGAAAATAATTTTGTTTTGTCTGGACACAGAACAATATAACTAGCCTTCACCAAATCTTCTGACGTTTTAGTTACATCCATGCTCATTTTTTGTTTTGAGTGGGACGCTTTCAGATGAGCCAACTTTTCTGTTCTTGAATCATCTTTAAAAGCCACGTGTTGGACTACATCAACAATTATCCTAAATCATTATAAATAATTCACTAATCTCATGCAAAAGATCTTTCGCACAAAACGATGCATTTCTCATAGAAGAATATTTATTTTATTTCAGAAAATTAGAATCATTCTTACATCTTTATATCTTATTAATTTCCAAACCTAAACATTACATAAAACATATTATAAAAATAATTTCTTGGAAACAAACGGCCCTTATAAAACAAAGATTGTATATATAAAATAAATCGTAACAACTGTATAACTTCATACATAGAAAAAACTTACAGACACCTACATCAACGCCTCCATGAGCACCAAATCCACATTAACATATACAAACACATCATTAATAATATGATAATAGACGCATAATTTCAAACCCATCACATTCTTTAAATTTCATCAAAGCCTAAATTTATGCACCTCCTCATCTGAAAATTTACTATTTCTAGAAGCCTGGCACTTCCTATTATAACATAATGCCATCAATCAACACATAAATAAATATATCTTAACTTAATGTGATTAACTATTTTACTCTTATATATGCATGATCAAAAAAATCATACACACTCATCACCTCCACCATTCATATATAGGTAAGCGGAGAATAGTATCCAGAAGACAAAATTGTCCAGATAGAAAGAGCTATCATTGTTTCGTAATTATTGACTTGTGAAATTGCCTTAAGTGCATATAGTGCTCGCTTTTCTCTTCTGGTCACTTTTCGCCTAGAACCTTCATATATTCTTATATGCAATTATTAACAAAAAGAGCAGCTATTATTAATTAAACACATGCAACTATCAGTACTACCGTTCATACTATGATCTTCAACACTTCTTCTTTATACTACTTGATAAAGGAAGGTAGTCAGTCGTTCCGAAATATATCCTTTGTTTTCAAATAGTCTTCCTTTAATATCCTATTCCATTACGATTTTTGTATATTTTCTTACACAATGGAACAAAGTATTACACGCACTACTTAATATAGTATTATACCTACATAATTCAATTCATATTTCTGATGTTGTTGTTGGAAATTATAAATTAATATAAACACAGATTATAAAGCTATGACCGCAGAGATTATAAAGCTCCTGTCCACCAAAAAATTTAACTGAGTCAAATTTTTCTCTGCAAAAGTACTCGCAGGGTTATTTCTATTAAAATAAATCAAACAGGGTACTTTGCAAGGAGCTAGGATTTTGTGAGTTGTCGTAATCAATTGAAATAAGACATCAGGACAGGGCGAAAGAAAGCGATATTCGTTTATTGAATAAATAAACACTTTCCAAAAAAGGATATGAAATCTTATAAGGTTGATTATAAGAAAATTAGCAATAATGAACAAAAAAATTGTTTAAATTATTTTGAATTATTATTTTTTCATAATATAGACTAAAGCTTTGAAATGGAAAAGGCAAACGTTTTTGATAATAATAATAATAATAATAATAATAATGAATAGTGTTTTGCTGAGCACATGATACAAAATGCAAACAATCATCGTTATAATTCAGGAGTTAAAAGCAGCATTTAGTTTAAGTTTCTTTAATTCGTGAAAATAAAATTAAATATTTTCAAAAATCTCTATAATACAAATTTTCAATTCCAAAGAGACAGATAAAATTATTTGTTAATTATTATATTGTTAATAATTTTAGAAATGAATGGACTTTTTCGTGATCTAATTTGGGTGTTCGTTCATCTTGGTGGCAACATAAAAAGGTCAGGATTCTTTCTTCAACTTTTTAAAAGTAGGTTTTCTATTATTATTATTATAGCTTATAAAAATATATTTATATTTTAAATTTAGTCAATATTGCGGAAACTATTGTATATTTAGAAAGTGATTAAAATGAAGATAAATTATAAAATTCTATTAAATTTAGAAGAATGTTAACATCAAAATTCACCAATTTAATATTCAAAATAGGATTTCAATTAGATAAAGTGAAAAAGCAAAAAGAATCGACAATCATGTTCCAATAAAAAGAATAACAATAACAAAGTAAAACAACACAACACCGGTATTACTATGACGATTAGTGACAAAAGCAGGGAAAACAACTCAAAACTTTAAAATTGAGACGGGAATATATTATTTTCTATTAAATAATATAATATTAAAGTTGAGATGATTTATAAAATGGTCATTCACTAAACGTTTAAATGAAAGAAGACATTTATTTCTTGAATAGTCCAATTTTGTTAACACACAATAAAACTGCTATTCACCATATATAAAAATTCAGGTGCTCCTTTTAAAATTTAATATTAAAATCTCAAATCCACACTGCAATACATTCACTGCTTATAAAACAATGCACATGCAAAGAGAGTGAGCAAATTTCTCTCCATTTGTCTCTTTTGTTTAAACGTGTTTTGCAAATTGAATAGACCCATCTATCTCAACCCATTAGATCCAATAACTTTTAAAAAAAGGTTTAAGCATCAGGTTTTGAAAATTAAGTCTGCTCATCTTTTTCAATCATTTTTAAAGAGGTCATTTAGACATTCGTGTTGCCTGAAAGGATCAATGTAGGTAGTTAGGCTCTTTCTGGGATCAAATGGCTTAACACTAAAGTATATAAAAAGACGAGCGTTCTTAAAGAGAGAGAGAGAATGAAGGCTGGAATTGAAAAATTTTAATAAGTACTATTTGCGGAGGGGTAAATTGATGTTGAGATGAAGCGTTGTTCATTTGATTGTCCATCAGAGGTTTCATGTTATTAGAAGACACAGCTGGCTTAGATAACTGTTGAAACGCTTGAGATTTACTACTTGGTTTAGCATCTTTAACTTTTAAAAATGAAAAGGTATTAAGCCTTAATTTTGTATATTATGAAATGCTACTATTTGGAAAGCCTTGAGACATGTTTGCGGGAGACTCGCTGCTGTAACTATTCATCTGAGATATGCCCTAAACAAATTTCAATAAAATATGCATATATTGCTATTGACTAATGTTTAACCTTGAAAGAATTCTTGCTTTGTTGCATCAGGGCCTCGGTTTCTTTGCGACGGCGATCTTCGCGAATCATATCAGATTCTTGTTTAGCCCTTAAAAGAAACGTCATGATTAAAACCAAAATTACAAAGACTAATGATAAAAAAACTTTAATCTCTCTAAACGAGCCTCATCTAGCTTCCTTAATTCTTCTTGTCTCTGAAGTAACTCTAAACAAGAAGGGACTTTGTTTAAAAAAAGGTCAATTGTAAGAAAAGAAATCAGGTTTAACCTTGACGAAGTGTAATGGCTTGATGCTCTTGTAATGCATTTTCCATATCTGATTCTAAGGCCTCTCTATCTTCTAGAATTTTCTTTTCAATGGAATCTCTTTGGATCTTCTCATTTTGATATAGTTCTTTCCATCTATTACCATATTCATACTCAAAAGAGCCCGGGATAGCAAATCTAGGCTCCATTTCAGTCTGTCTATAAATTGAGTAAAATAAATAAATAATAAAAATTTGAAATAAAAGGATACCAAATCGAAAATCTTTTATTTTATTAAAATGTATTAAAAAAAAATTTTGTACAGTGAACTGTCCCCTTTTGTGAATCTTAATCACAAAGTTTAAGATTAATCAAAGTTTAAGGGTAGTAAATAAAAGTGTAATTGTAATTGAAAGTTATAATTGACCCCAACCCTGCCACGGGAGACCAAATATTCAAGTAATCCTTAAAAGGTCCTCAGACATTTCGCCCCATTATTTTCATAAGACAGTTCGCCTCATGGACAATTCGCCCCATTATTTTCATAAGACCGTTCGTCCTATGGACAATTCGCCCCATTATTTTCATAAGACCGTTCGTCCTATGGACAATTCGCCCCATTATTTTCATAAGACATTTTGTCTCATGGACAATTCTCCCCATTATTTCATAAAATAATTCGCCTCATAATTTTCATAAGACGATTTGCCTCATGCTCAATTTGCCCCATTATTTTTATAAGAGAATGCGCTCTATTATTTTTATAAAACTTTCAGTCCTTCTATTGTTATAAGACAATTCTTTCCATTAAAAATTTGCTCTATTTTTATAATACAATTCTTGCCATAGACAATTTACTCTATTTATGCAGATCAATTAGCACTATTGTTTTATAAACCCTTTTTTCAATTTTTTTACTCTTTTACCCTTTTTTCATAAGACTATTTTTCGTAAAACGGATTGGCATATAAACGTTTTGCTTAATATCACAACTCATCTCAATAAAAATAAATATATTTTAATTTTATTTAGTTTTTTGAAGAATTGTTTTTTGAAAGGCAGTTATTTTATAAATGAAACAAATATTTAAAAATTTTAAACAAAATAAAAATTAATATCTTGTAATTGTAATAGCATCGTAATTATCTTTTTCTTCAATTTCATCATCAATAATTAAAAAATATTTAAAAGTGATAAAAAAAATTAACAGTTAAAATTAGAGATAAAATAAACAAGAATATAAAATTTTTTAATAATTTTACACATAATAAACAAAGATGAATGAAACAAATAGCCTATGAGACAATTTTGCCATGGGGTGAATTATCTATGGGGCGAAATGTCTGTCGATCCTTTAAAATAGAGTGTATTCCACGCATACCTAAAGTCCTAAATTTATAGGACTACTTTATTTTTTTTACAAAATTGGTGAATTTAAATACTATACTTCCAGCGAAAATATTTTAATTAAGTTTGCAGAATATACACTAGTTTAAAAAAATCCAAAATTGTTAGAGGGTGGAATAGGCTTTTCATTTGAAAAATGAAGTAGTCTACCAGGCACATTACAGGAATTGATGAAAGGATATTTGATTCATAGAGAAAACAAATAACTGAAGGTTGGATAGTTTTATGAGTGAATGTAGTCTAAAGGCAAAGAGTCTACTAGACACCCTGCGATGTTTATATGAAAAAATGTGATTGATTCAGGAGCAAGGGTATAAAATGAAATTATAATTGTGCAAACAAAAAATTAAGCTCGTGTTATTTCATTTTACTCAGCATCATTCAAAAATAGTTTAAAAGCTAAATTGATACAAGCTACAAAAAGTAATAAACTAAAAAAGTAATTTTCACTATTTTAAAATGGAACCGTCTGCTCTCAGAATAATTTCAAAATAATATGATAAATAGATGATGATTTCATTTCTGAACAGTTTTCGCATTTAGGTTTTACTGCTTGTGCCAATCCAAATATCCCAAAATATTCTCACTAATTTCACACGAAATATATGTTTTTATACCAACTCGACCATAATAATTTTTTTTTCTGAAATTATTTTTTGCATTTAGAGGTTTTAATGTCTGAAAGTGTCAATCAAATGTTCGATTTACGTCTAATGTCTACAGAAATATTTTTGAAATTTAAATAAAATATCTGTTTTTATGCCAAATGGAAGATGCTGGTTTCATTTTTGGACTCAGGTTTGGCATTTATAGTTTTAAAATATCTGAAAGCTTCAATAAGATTTGCGGTTTACTTCTAGATACTGTCTTCAAAAATATTTTTTAAAAAATAATATATGTTTTATACCAAATCGACTATGCTTATTTTATTTCTGTACTGGATTTTGGATAATACGGTTAAAAAATATCTCGAAGTGGCAATTGAATTAGTAATGTATGCCTGAAAATCAGTTCTGTAAAAAATTTTCAAAAAATCGTTGCATATTAGATATTATATAGTAAAAATTTGTTTTTGTATATTTTGGCTTATAATACTTTCTTCAATCATCTTGAGTATGAAATATGTATCAAAAAAAACAAAACGTATTATAAAATCTTTTGAAAATTTGTATGAGAGAAGGAACGAAGTTGAAAACTAATTGAAAAGAGAACATGTGATCAAAACAAATAATTAAAAAAATATATGTATCTTGACTAAATGGAAGATCTACCATGTTCTAATGAACTAGGAAGTGGTTTAATTATATAATATTAGGTGCTTCAAAAAAGATTTTGACCGTGAAAAAGAAGTTCCTCTTTTACAAATGAAAAATATTTAAATCTATAGCTTATCATCTAGGATTACAATGAACATTTAGCTAAGATGGGTAGGAAATCTGAAAATTTAGAATAGGTCAGATTTATCAAAAATTGCACAAATGCCAATATGTGAGAATTTAGTCACTATCAAGATATTTTTAATTTAAATTGAATTTGTCCATTTTTTGCTTTTGCGCCAAAGGAATAATTTTTCAGATGAAGAACGTGGACAACTTTTTGTAATTGAACAATGAACATCACGAATGATTCATCAGAAATAAACCTTTGAAATGAGAGTGGTTGACAAATATTTAGGCATGATAATAAAATACACGATACTGATAAAAAAGTCTAAGATCATCAAGAAGATTCTTTAATCAGAATGCTTTGAGAGAGGAAAAAAGTAATTTTATCATTATAAAAAAATTTTGAACCACATTGAAGAATATAAATTTCTAATGAAAAAAGCGCTACCAAAAAAGGATCATCGTAGAATGAATAGCAAAATTACATACCGTAAATTATAAAATGACGTAGAGACTACGAGCCGATAACAAATTTGTAGCCAAAAAGATGGAGGTCGTATCGAGATGCATAAGTTACTGTAGAATGAAATATTTTGAGTGAATTAAACACCTAAAGTTGGTTTATTAAATAAATTAAGAAAATAATTACCAGAGAAATACTGCAAGTAGAAGTTATTTTTATGTTTATAAATTCTACATACTTGAAATGTATAAAAAAAACTTTTTATAAGAATAAAAATTTTAATTTTGACATGGGCTGTCATATTTAAATTATTTTGTCAGGTTTGACTAATATTTATAAAAAAAAAGGAATATAACCAGTAAACACAGCCTACTTGAAAATGGGTATATATATGTAAAATGCCATACACGGTAAACTTCATCATCTCCCTATACTTTTATTTAACGTAATTCTCTAATTCAAAAAACCGTGCCTGATCCTTTCTTTTTGGGATAAATCAATTTTTTGACAGTTTTGATTGTTTTTCATTAAAAAAGAATATCACCACTGAATTAGGCATGCTTAAAAATGGGTATATATGTGTAAAAAAACTTTATATTATTACTTAGATAAAAAGTTTCTTTTTAAGATGAGCTGTCATATATAAATCAATGCTTTGATAACTTTAATTGATTTTTATAAAAAAAAATGAATATCACCGCTGAATTCAGCATGCTTGAAAATCGGTGTATATCAGAGTGGTCCATCAAAGCATGGTAAAAATTTTTTTTTAGATAATTTTGATTAGAACCCTGCATTTGGTTTTGACACTTAAAAGATTATTGAGGCAGAAATTTGAAAGAAAAATATGTTTTAAAGGCTGCACAAGTCGGTCAAAGTTTCTTGGCAATTACATAACTTTGCGTTTTTGGCAAAAAAAAAGATAGATATAAGTAGCAGCCGTTTTTGAGTAATATATTAAATAAATAGGGCGAATACCAAGTTAAATTACTCTGATTTATGTTAATAATTGCTTTTTTAGACATATAGAGCAGATGGAGTGCAATAGTAGCCAAGCAATCGACAAAACAAAAACCAGATCTACATCTCAGGTATGGTTAGTTGGTCCTGTCAATTCAACTTTCCCACAGCAAGGGAGGCTGCCAACACTTCCTGAAACACTTGCTGTTTTCTTCCACTATCACACAGATGGCAAACAGAAACTTAAACAAAGTGCTCGAATGACAGTGTCACAGTTAATACCATTCTGGCAAAAAGCTGGTTTACCAACCGCTTTAAGCTATGATATAGAAAAACGCCTAATGAAAGTCCACAGACAATTCCAAGGGTTGAAGAAAGCAATTAAGCGCAAATCTAAGACACAACAAGCAAATGAACAGCAATTTATTGAAAAATTAAAACAATTATTTGACATTGCTCATCAAAGTGCTAATAAATTGATCAAGTTACCAGAAGACCGTCAATTTCTCAACCTCCAAGATACATGACATGTGTAGATGAAGAATGGACAAAGAAAGAAGGAATGATCAAGAGAAAGGAGTCCTTTAAAAGGCGTAGAGAGATGGCAAAAGAAGAGCAACGGGACTTTTAGGAAAGCCGCATTAGTGCTGTGATTTCTTGCTCTGATTCAGAATCTACCAGCCAAGATTCAGAACAAGATAACACTACCAAGCCAATAAAACCTCCCAAAAAAGAACTGACATTTCTAAATCAAAGACATCTCTAATGTCCAGCAATGTGACAACTGCTTTGGACACCTTAAAAGTCACTGACCGCCAAGCTGTCTCCTTACTCGCAAATGCAGCACATTCTCTTGGTCACAGTGTTGAAGATATGACATTGAGTCGTAGTTCAATTCGTCGGGCAAGACTAACAAATAGGAAAAAATGGTAAATGCCATAAAAGAAAGTTACAATGCAGATGGACCATTGACAGTTCATTGGGATGGAAAGTTGATTCCAGGTATTACTGGATGTGAGAAGGTCGACAGGTTACCAGTAATTATTACCGGTGCAGATACAGATATTCTTCTTGGCGTTCCAAAATTACACAATGGAACAGGACAAACTCAAGCAAATGCTGTGCTCACATGCATGAATGGAAAGTATCCAACCAAGTGACCGGCATATGTTTTGACACAACAGCCAGCAACACTGGGCGTATCAATGGAGCCTGTATTCTGATTGAAAACGCACTAGGAAGAAATGTTTTACACTTTGCCTGCCAACATCACATCTTTGAAATAATCTTAGAAAAAGTCTTTACTGCACTACAAATAACCCAAACATCATCTGGGCCGGATATTGCCCTATTCAAACGTTTCAAAGAAAAATAGTCCACGATTGATACCCGTTATTACTCCACAGCTTCAGAGAGAAGCGAGATTGCTGAATTTAAGGAAGATACAATTCAGTTTGTAAGAGAACAACTTAGTCAACAGCAACCACGGGATGACTACAGAGAATTTTTGGAGCTTACGGTCATTTTTCTTGGAGAGAATCCACCTCGGGGAGTTCATTTCCAAGCTCATGGCGCTCTTCATAGAGCGAGATGGATGGCAAAGTAGTTTACTGCTATAAAATGTGGATGTTTAGAAAGCAGTTTACCTTGAAAGCATCGGAAGAGCGCGGAATGCTGCAATTTCTACTTTTTGTTGCAAGTCTCTACACGAAAGTCTGGTTTGAAGCGCCATCACCAGCCAAAGCTCCTCAAAATGATTTAACATTTCTCAAAAAGCTGTCAACGTATAGAAATTCAGTTGTCAAAAAAGCAGCTTTAAAATCCTTTGGCCGACATCTTTGGTACTTAAGTGAAGAAATGGTTGGCTTGGCATTCTTTGACTCGAGTGTGACAGAAGAGCAGAAAAGGCTGATGGCTCATAACATTATAGAAAAGAAGGGTTCACAGGTTCCATCAAGACGTTGTAACGCTCTCAATCAAGCAGATTATGAGAGAAAGCAGATCAGCGATTTTGTCACCAAGAACACGGTGCGTTTCTTTGAAACTCTGGATTTGCCACAAACATTCCTATAAATTCCTCCTGTAGAGTGGGCTGATAATGCAGACTTTCAGAAGGCTGCTTAAATTGTGCATTCCAGAAAAGTTGTCAACGATGTTGCTGAAAGGGCAATCAAGTTGATTCAAGACTTCAACCGTAACCTAATGAAGAACGAAGAACAGCTCCAGTACTTACTGCAAGCTGTCAACGAGCATAGGCATCTGTTTTCTGATGCCAATAAAGTTACATTGATTGCTGGACTTTCTAAGTAACATATTTATGTGTGTTTCAGTTAATTTTTTCATAAATAAAAACACAAATGATTACAACATATTTTTTCTTTTTAGCTCGTTTGTTATTGCATTAGGCCTTTTTCAAGTGTCATGTGCAACATTTAAAAAATATTTTTTTTGCATGAAATTTGGACTTAAATAATTGGAACAGATATGGAATCGAATTCGGGGTTCTAATCTTAAGATTTAAAAAAAAAAATTTTTGACCACTCTAGTGTATATGTGTAAAAAACTTTAAAAAACTTTATATACTTATTTAGATAAAAAGTTCCTTTTTCAGATGAGCTGTCACATTTAAATAAATTTTTTGATAGGTTTAATTGATTTTCATAAAAAATGAATATCACCACTGAATTCAGCATATTTGAAAATGGGTATACATGTGTAAAAAACTTTATATACTTATTTAGATAAAAAGTTCTTTTTTGAGATGAGCTGTCGCATTTAGATCAATTTTTTGACAGGTTTGATTGATTTTCATAAAAAATGAATATCACCACTGAATTCAGCATATTTGAAAATGGGTATACAGTAGACTCCCTCCTAGCGACCAGCCCTCTAAAACGACTAGACCACTATTTTAAGACCAATTCCTTGCAGTCCCATTTTTTGTGTATATTCCTACATAATAAAGACTCTCTCCAAAACGACCAGTTCTCTATTCAGAATTACAACCATTGAATCATGTCCCAAATCTAGTTTTACTCTCTCTACTACGACCATTTGTTGTTTTTTACGAGTGTTGTCAACTTTGATTGTCAACATTTAAAGATAGTGTTATGGAAACTACAGAGAGAGAGAGGTCTTTACATCACGAAAAGAATTTTAAAAATTTTTAATTGCTGTATTCAATTGTACAACGGGCCATCTTAATTTTTATAACAACGCGTATCAAACTTGATACATATTTTACACATGTTGGTGCGAGACAGAGATAGCAATTTAAAAAACTTAATTAATCAAACTCAAATTTTTATTCAGCCCTCTTGTTACCGCATATACAAAAAAAATGTCCCTGAATTTTGCCAGTGTTGCAAAAATGCAACACCGTTTTAAGCTTCTTGAATATGAAGTATTTAATAAGCTTTTCAAAGGGGCAGGGCACCAACCATTGAAATAAATTGCTTTTTTATTTGAATTTTTGAAATCTCGACATTCTAACTCAAATTATGATTTTCTGGAAAACTTTTCTTTGGTTTTTATGGAAACTAAAGTAAAGTGTTGCTAATAGTTGAAACATTTTATATATGAAAAACTTTCATTGAATATTTTGATTTATCACATTAACTTCTTTTGTTTTATTGTGTTGCATTAATACAACAGTGGATATTACTGTGTACAAAAAAGTGTATGCTGAAAAAATAAGCTTCTCATGTTATTTTTCGAATATTTACAGACTATTATTTGATCATATGATATAATCTATGTATGCACCTTTGTATCGCACAGTTTTTTGATCAATATAAGTGCATGCATTCAACATGCACTACATTCATTCAAACATGACACGCATAACTTTGTTTACAGTTCAATAAAGGCATGCATTCATACAATTTTTTATCATATATATGTTCATCTTACAATACATTTTTCCATGTGTCAAACATAAGCAAAAATTTGGTGCATGCTAATAATAACTCAAATGTTATTTCCGTTTTTTTAACAAAAATTCATGAGTTGCTTTTTCGGTCCAAAATTTTTATATATAGTACACATATGTGTTTGTTTCCTTTATCATTATTTCAAGTTTTTTTCATTATGGAAGACCGAGTTGAGTTAAGCTTGAATGATGCTCTAAATCTAACATAAGACGAAAGCCAAGGCACTTTCATGATATATATTACTCCTCCGTGCCTAAATACTAACAATTTTGATACTGAAGAAGATTCGGCTGATGATGAAAACGATGATAAGGGCGTCGATATTGACAATTTTTCTAAAAACATGCTTGAAGCAGAAGCGGAACTTGTTTTTTCGAATCAAATCAAAGTCCACAACCTTTAATTATGGGTGAACAAAATCAGGGTGATTGGATTGATGGAGAGATGATGAATTTATGTTTACTACAAAAGTTTGAATTAGCTGCTCAATCAGAACAAAGTGTTTCTCATACCTATTCATCAGCTTCTGAAGTATTCGAATTCTTTTTTTTCAATAATATAATATTAGATAAAATTATAGAATATTCCACCGTTTATGCTCGTTTTAAAGGTGTAAATTTTAGTATAGATAGAAATGAAATAAAAGTGTTTTTTTGCATACTAATTCTGAGTGGTTATGTGAAATGTAGAAAAAGGTCTATGTATTGGGGGAGTAGTAATGATACTCATAATCAGGCTATTTCAGAGGCAATGTCTAGAAATAGATTTACAGAGATTATGAAATATATTTATTTTAATGATAAAACTCAGATAAATCAGATTTTTTTGTCTACCAAAGATAAAATAACTAAAATAAGACCTATCGTTGATAGTTTGAGGGTTTTATTTGATAAGCATTCTCCCTCTTTTAAATATTTTGACATCGACGAAACAATGCTTCCTTACTTTGGGAGCTATGGTTGTGGCATAAAACAAGCAGTTAGAAATAAGCCAATACGGTATGGATATAAAGTATTTTGTTTAAATCTCGATTGTAGCTATCTCAAAAACTTTGAAATTTATCAGAGTAAGAGTGGCCTTCAAAATTTACACAATGAAAAACTTGGGTTGGGAGCAAATGTAGTTTTAAATTTATTAGACCAGCAATGTGTGCATAAACATTTGTTTATAGATAATTACTTCACATCTATAAAACTGTTAGAAGAAGTAAATAAAAGAGAAATTCTATGCACCGGAGTGATAAGAAAAGATAGGGCCAAAAAGTGTGGTTTAAACAAAAAACTTACAAATAGAGGAGATTTTTTTTCAAAAGTAAATAATAATTCAACTATTGGCATTGTTGCATGGAAGGATAATGTAATAGTCAACGTTATCTCTAATGTCAACAGTGTATGTATATCCTTTGAAAAAAGCAAAGCGGTGGAATGTTGCTTTGAGAAAAAAAGTTGAACTTCCGATTCCGAATTCAATTTATTTGTATAATAAAAACATGGGATTTACAGACTCGATGAATTATTTGCTGTCTTTATATAGACCAACAATCAGGTCTAAGAAATGACATTTTCCTTTAGTAGTTTTTCTATTACAAGCTTCACTTTACAACGCTTCAATATTATTCAATTTGAATCGCAAAAATAAAGTTTCCTTGATTTTACAAGAGACGTTGTTATGGAAACATTACAAAAGTATAGCAATAAAAATTCATCAAAAAAAATTGGCGGGAAAACAGTAGCATCGAGAAATTCCAAAGAAGCTCGATTTGATGGGCAAAATCACATTTTAGAAAAGAAAATCAAAAGGACTAGATGTGCAGTATGTAAATCTCAAACATATTACTTTTGCTCAAAATGTGATGTTACTTTGCACATATCGTGTTTCAAAGATTTTCACGAAAAATGATACAAAGTTTTCTTTTTCATTACTACACTTTATAAATAAAAAATTACACGCTTTGAATTTACTTTTTACATTTTCAAAGTAATATTTTATTTTTAATATTTATCAGTTACATTTTTCATTCATAAATAGCGAAAAAATGAAACTATGTATAAACAAGTTTCAAAAAAATTGTACTCCTAATGTTTTGTACCCTAAATTTCCATTTCCATTTTGAAAATTTATTACGAAACGTTTTATCCATTTATAGGCATTTTGCACTCAATTTTAACATATTGTTATGAGTTCAGAAAGTTTCATACTGATGAAAGAAACAAAATGGGGAGAAATAACAAAACAAAGGGTACAAAACATCTTAAATATAAACGTCAAGAACACGACTAAAATTGTTTTAGAGTAGAAAATGTCAAAAAAAAATAAGAACGAATTTTCTTTGGTATGAAACTCTAAAATAGTGATAAAAAACTTTTGGTATAAAATGCAGTGAAACCGTACAAAAAATCTTATATATATACAAAACGTCGTGGGTACAAAACTTCTAGACTTCGAAAACTATTCTGTAGTTTTGTACTAAATCTCTTTCAATGTTTGAATCAACATCAGTATTTTTGATTTTTAAGTTAATTTCAAAATGTTAAATTTGAATAACGACTAATTAATTCAAAAGTACACATTTTAACTTTTAAAGCAACGACTTTATATTTTTGTTTGAATATTTTGGAAAAAATTGACTTTTACTCAGAGAAAAAATTGACTTTATTGACTTTTTAAAGTTTCATTGAATTGAACAACTATGAACACTTTAGAGAAAGTATTGAAAATTATTTCAAAGAATCCATGACTTTGTAATACAACAACATATAATTAATCGAATTTTCTGATTTAAAAAATTCGATCATTTTCTAGCCGTTTTTTTTCAGTTTAGAAAAAGATCTTTCTACTTCTAAAGTTAAAACTTGACAAATTTGTAATTTGGGATAAGTACTGCGAGATTTTTCCGTATTCGTGATTTTATTGATTTCATTTTATTTGAATCGATTTTCAAGATACCTTTTAACGCCACATTCGTCTTAAATGAAATAATGTTGAAGAAACAAGTAAATGCATCTTCGACTGAAAATGTCTCTATTTTGACTTTTTCCGACTAAATCAATAAATCGTGAATATTCTCTAATTATTGTTAGCAAGTTTTGACACAGATTTTCTTTTTTTTAACAATTTCTTGATATTTGGCAATAAAATTCCATCATTTTCATCATTAATTTCTTCACTGCTGGAAGATTTTGCCGATAAGTTTGAAAAGAGAACGTATTTTTCTATTACTAATTTTGAATGATTTAATGCCGGTAATCTACAATTTTGTAGGATACTTTTAGGGTAAACTTGTGTAAAAGATGTGAAAAACATGCAATGATAAAAAAGTTTGGGAATAAAATTCCATAACTTCTGCAGCGAATATATCGTATGTAACTGCATTTGTCAACAAAAAAATTTGTCTTACAAAAAACTTTTTTCATGTTTAACCTCAGTCAGGCAAACTTTAGAGTAAAACCTTTTATTAGATGAAAAAAAGCCCAACTATTGTGGAAGTGTTAATATAAAGAAGAAATCTTGTATGTATCGATTATAACAATTTTTGCACATTGAAGCAAAAAGTGTTAAATATAAAAATGGACTTTATTGACCTAAGCTCGAAAAATTGACTTTGATTGACTTAAAAATTTGAAATTAGTTAAAAAAAATGTAGACAAAACAAGTAAAGATCTTCTTCAAAGAGTTTTTGCTAAACGGAAATAATAGTTGACTTTATTGACTTTTACTCGCCCTGAATTACTATGACTAGCCTGTGTATATTCTGTAATTTTTTTAAATCTGAAAGCTAAAAGAGAAATATGGTCAATTGGTCATACTGTAAGAATAATATTCGAATAATTATTCTGTATTCTTTATTTATTAGGTTATAAAATAAACTTGATTTTGTGAAGTCTAACAATACATAGTATTTTTTATTTTCAATTATATTTCTATTTTGAACTTTTTTTTTGCTCATTTTTTTCTTGTTTTTTCCAAAATATTTTAGGTTTATTTTTATGGAATTTTTAAAAAGGTAAAACATTATGAAAATATAATTTGTTTATTTTCAAATTTTTTAAACAGATTCAATAGTTAGACTTGAAAGTTTCTTTTTCAAAATTAAATTTTTTATTTAAGTAATATTTGAATATTTAATGTTTTACATTGAAAAAATAATTTTAATAGTATTAAAAAAACCTTTTTTTTCATTTTGTACACTGCAAATACCAGTGTTGTATTTATGCAACATTAACAAAAGCAGGCTTATAAAATCAAAAAATTTCAAATTTTAATTATAGACTAATTTTAACATATAATTATAGAAAAACTTGTGAAAATTTTGGCTATACACTTAAATTTATCATGGCGGTAACACCGCATTATGTTGCAAAAATGCAACGCTGGTAACATTCGGGTTAAATCAAAGCGTCTGTAAACTTTATTCACCACGTTACCCCCACTCCTTAATTCATTTTTTTCCCATTGACTTTACTTGATCACTTTGATATTAGAGCTTTTTGGTGAAGTAATCATTATTATTCTCTTAAAATAAAAATGTTTATATTTTTTGGAACATTCTTGATTTTGAACCCATTATTGACTGAATTAAGCAGACATTACTTTACAAAACGAAGACGAAACATAATTGCATTCAAAGAGAGCAGACGATTTTCAATTTTTGAAAGTCGTCATATGTTGACTATGGTCAATAATGCGTTCAATTATTGATTTTCAAAGTAAGACTATGAGAATTTAGGTTAATTTACTATACTTTTCAATAAAGTTTTCATTTTTGTCATAATTTTTCTCTGTAAATTCAATTCTTCAAAAATTTATCTTAAATTATCTTAATTAATTTTATTTCTGTATTTTTAGTAAAATTCAATTTTTTGGTCTCTTTGTTACTGAAAGTTGAGTTTTAAAGCTTTGGTTTTCATGTGTTTTGACATAGGAACTCATTTTTTTTCTCTGCATTAATCAAAAATTTCCAAAAGGCCTTCTACCAAAGTGTCCGATTCTAAAGCTCCCATTATTGTAACTTTTTGAGTATTTGTATAAAGGTAAAGGTATATTCATTTTAAGTTTTGGTTTCAAGGAATTTTGGTAGAGGACGTTTTGAAGATTGACCATTTTTATTAAAATACAAAATACTAGCTTTATCTAAAATTCCAAAGTGTGAAAACTTAATTTCACACTTTAAAACTTTAACTACCTTTTTGTTTAAGTTTAAGATAAAAACTTCATATGTCTCTTCGCAAAGAATTAAAAATTTCTGAAAAAATAAAAGTGATAAAAAGTTATGACGTAAATAAAGCAAGTCAACGCGAGTTAGCAAAAGAATTTGGTGTAGGCAAAACACAAATAGCCAGCATACTCAAACGTAAGGAGGAGTATTTAAAAGCGTATGAAGATGACTTACCTGTCTCTCGAAAAAGACTGTGCTCAGGGATTGAAAGTGAAGAGCTCGAAAAAACCATTCGGACATGGTATCAAAAAGCTAGAGTAATGCTAATACCGGTCTCTGGACCAATGATTCAAGAAAAAGCTCTCTTAGTAGCTTCAAAACTTAACTTGCCAAACTTCAAAGCATCTGATGGTTGGCCACAAGATTTATAGCCAGGCACAATATTGTTAACCGCACTATAAGCGGAGAGAAGGGCGTTGTCGATAACCTGAGTATCGAATCTTTTAAAAATAAGTTGTTGGAAGTTATTTCTAAATATGAACCTGAAAATATTTACAACATGGACGAAACCGGTCTTGGTTTTAGAGCGTTGCCTGACAAAACCCTTGGTATAAAGGGCAAGGGCAAAAGTTGCACAGGCTTGAAAAAATGCAAAGAAAGACTGACTGTCTCTCTATGTGTGAAACAAATCGGTAATTTCGAAAAAACAGTTGTTATTGGAAAGACCCAAAGCCCAAGATGTTTTAAAAATATTAAAGTGGATGAATTACCTGTCACCTACTATAATAATAATAATCGTAAAGCGTGGATGACCTCATGTATATTTACTGATTGGACAAAGTGTATCAATAAACGCATGAAAACGCAAAAAAAAAGTTTTATTGATTCTTGACAACTGCCCATCACATCCTCATCTAGAACTCAGCAATGTTAAGCTGCTTTTTTTGCCTCCTAATACATCTTCTGTTTTACAGCCCCTCGACCAAGGCATTATTAAAACCTTTAAAAGCTTTTACAAAAGTAAACTTTTACGTCATGTCATAAGTCTCATAAATGATGAAATTACTCCCTTGAAATTATCAAAAAGTGTGTTTTAGATGCCTGCTATTGGATAGCTTCTTCTGTTAAAGAAATCAAGACGACAACAGTAGAGAAATGCTTCAATCGATGCATGCAGACAACAAACAATGATTTTTCTTTTTCAGAAGGGGTTGGCGAAACCGTTTGTGATGAACTTTTAAAAGTTCTTGCACCCCAATTACCAGATCCAATCTTCACTACTGAAGAATATATTAGACAAGTTGATGACCTGCCTGAAATCGAAACTTTATCAGAAAACTGGGAGCAAGAGCTTTTGAGTGAAATACCCTCTTCTACTCAGGCTATTCAAATGGGAAACCTTTCTGATGACACTGAAGAGCAAGAAATTTCTCCAAAGTCTACAATAAAAACTTTAGGCAAAGCTTTATTAAACGCGATAGAATTGAAAAGATTTTTGAAAGAAAAAAACCTCATAAAGTCTCTAGAAGACATTGAGAAAATAATAGAAGCTATTCAAGCAAAAATTATTGAAAGCCAAACAAGACAGACATTAATAACAAATTTTTTCAATTAATAAAGTAGATTTACACTTTAAATCTTTTCAGTAGTGTACTTACAATTGTTTTTACTACAAACTTTCAATCACTCTCTCTAATAAGGGCATCTCTATATTAAGACCACTTTTTATCAGTCCTGAAGGTGGTCGCTTTACTGAGAGTCTACTACTTTATAGTTATTTATATAAAAAGTTCCTTTTTGAGATGAGCTGTCACATTTAGATCAATTTTTTGACAGGTTTGATTGATTTTCATAAAAAATGAATATCACCACTGAATTCAGCATATTTGAAAAAGGGTATATATGTGTAAAAAACTTTATATAATTATTTAAATAAAAAGCTTTTCATTTGAAAATGAAGTTATAATTGTGCAAACAAAAATAAGACAATAAATTAAGATTGCATTATTTCATTTTTCTCAGTATCATTCAAAAATAGTTTAAAAAGCTAAATTGATGCAAAGCTACAAAAAGTAAAATAACTTAACATTTTGCAATTCATAGTTTGACATAAGCGGTACATGTGATGTCTGACGCTTTTCATAGAATTAAAAATGTGCGTGAAGTTGCTAAGCTATCAATGTTTGACACATCATGATATATTTGCTACAAATGTTGTATTATAGAGACCAAAGCTTCTAAAAACACATTGAGTAGCAGATATTCCCATTTGTTTCTTTTGAATTTTATTGCCTCAATCCCTTTCTTACTTGTTTCCAATGGCAATAAATAATCAAAGCGAAACAACGTGTGGCAGCAAATTTATAATGATTTATGTTTCCACGCTTTCAAACTGAAGCAAATATGTTCTTTTGGAAGATAAAAGCAAGTGTAACGGTAAAATAAACAAATTGTGTAATCAAAGAATCGAAAAATATTCTTTAAAAATCAAAAAATATAAACTTTCTCTTCATATTTTGCTAGATGTAAGATTTGATATACCTCATACGATGTTACAAAAGGTATTACCTATATTTTGCAATTTGCACGATTTTAAATATATTTGTCAAATAATCAAAATAAAATTTTGTAATCAAAGTATCTTTGTAAATATATTGTTGGCTCCTGTTACATTTAGAATAGAAAGATAAACCTAGTCTCTAATAATTTTTATCAAATCATGTATATACAAAACTAAAAGTAAGAGAACTTTAAAAAATGTGAATGTTTTTAAGAGTAGTGGTATTGTTCATTTAGGAGGCCTTTTAAATACGAAAAATGTGAATGTTTTTTAATAGTAATGCAACTGTTCACTAAGAAGGGCATTTCGGAAAAATGTGAATGTTTTTAAGAGTAGTGATATTGTTCATTAGGAGGACTTTAAAAAAGGAAAAGTGTGAATAGGTCTATAGTTTTTTACGGGTAGATATCAAAATGCATAAAGCTTTAGTTTAACCTTTGTTGCATTACTCTATTTTGAATTGGGGACATGTAAATAAAAATAATGTGTTTGAAACTCAAAAAAGAATTATTAGATCGGTGTTCAACCTGAAATATAAGTCACACGAATAGAAAGTTTATTGAATGTAACATCTTGAAGATTGGTGATCTTCATTTTTATAGACTCTGCTTGTTTTTTCAAATATCTTAAAGGTTTGTGCTCTCCAATGTTGGCCAATATATTAACATTCAATTCGAAGGTACATGGACACTATACTCGTAGTGCCTTTCTTTGTTGCATACGGGATCGAATACAAATATGCAATTGCTGGCTGGATAAATAATTTGCTGATTTTAAAAAAGAGGTTGGAAACACTTTTTAATGAATATCACGCATGAAAACGCATTCCTTCATTTCCTTGTTGGTTGGTGACTTCCTGATTGCTGACATGTTCTAATATAAGAGCTGGAAGCTAAAATCTTAAACTGCAGCTAGAGTCTATCTCACGTTTACTATACATTTTTTTAATTCAGCCCATTATTCTTGGTGCTAATATTTTATAAACATTTCTGGTACGTAATTCTTGTATATTTATAATCGAAATTAATTTGATATTTTTAGTCTAAATGATTGTAATGAGATTGTTCAAAAATCAACTGTACTAAAAACTAAATAAGAGTTTTTAAACCAATTGAACAATATATCTTGAAAGATAATAAAATATTTTCAAAATATTTTTTTGAGGCTGAAAGTTATTTTCCTTTATTACAAATGTTTTATTAAATATGAATGTTAAATGTTCATGTTAATTTTATTAACGAAACTTACCAAACCAATATTGTCATAATAACGTAAAATTACTTCAGGTATTGAGAATTTTTATTCATATATTTTTCACTAAAGCCATCTTCTTCATCAATACTTTCAAATGGTTCCACAACAACAGGGCGAGGACAGCTGAAAATGAAAAATTTTAATAATAGCAAAGCAAAACCTCCAAATTGTGTAATAACCTTGTTAATAAGAAGACGCCTTCATTGATAGTTGCCATGGCATTTTGAGAGTTGGCCTTTCTTTGAAATTCAACTATGCCATAACCCTTACTTTTTCCTCTTTCGTCTGCCGCAACGATAGCGGTCTCAATCGGACCAAACTGCTTAAAAGCCTTTTCCAGTATTTCATTAGTGACCCAGTTAGAAAGATTTATGACTTTTATAGTTGACCCAGAAGAAGCATTTTTAACCTTCAATTGTTTTCCGTTATAATTTTTACCATCTAGTTCAGTTTTTGCCTTTTCAGCAAGGTATCGGTTTTCCTAAAACATAGACGTTTTAGCTTCGATTAATTGCATGCAATAAAAATTAATAATAACCACTTATTCTTAGAAAGGCAAATATGATGACCAGGGCGGATAAAAGTCTAAACATTTGCTTAATATTTTTTTCTGCCCAAAAATACTTTTGGGTGCATTTCAAGTATATATGTGAGTTTTTGTTAGGTCAATAAAGTCAAAAAACTATATATAGTCTTTAAAATGTTTTTTTTTAATTTTATAACCCAAGTTTTATTGTGATCTAGTAAATAATTTTAAGTTAATTGAAGGGAAGTATTTATCTAATTGTAATGGAAACCTCTTCCAACTCCTTTTTAGTCAAAAATATTTTTTCAGATATCAAAGATTCACTGATTGATAAATTCGCTGAATTACAATTAGATAAATCAAGCTCATCAAAAAAGCCCATGTTTTCTTATGCGGAGGCAGCAAAAGCTCCTCCTAAGTTGACTGCCGACTTCTATAGTCCTAATAAATGTACAACTTGGTTTTGATCAATGAGCCATATCTCTTTAAGAATTATTTTCCGTTCATTCCTAATCCACACTATTTGGTAATTCATAGCCACCCTCCCTACCTTTCATCCATCTTATTTAAAAAACATATTGATATTAGGCTTGTCACAGAACTTTCTAAACTACATTACTACAGCCTTATGCTCAATTCATAATCTTAATTTTTATTGTGTGTCGGCTTATTTTCCACCGATTTCTAGTGATTGTGTAGATTTCTTTTTTAACGCAATATTCCCGATCATTGCTGGCGAACGAATACTGATAGTTGGAGACACGAATGCACGGCACGTTTTTTGGGATTCCAAAAGTAACTATCAAGGTAACCTTTTGTATAAAAAGTTTTTAAATTTTTTTCTGTCCCCTTAATTAGTTTAGGGTGAGTTTATCATAGATCCTCAGAGATTGCAATCGAGCGTGCCACCAATGTATCATCAGAAATATGTTTAGGATGAAGTTTCCTCTATATTTGATCAAGTTCATCAAATCGTATTTGTCAGAACGTGTTATTTTCCTTACAGGTTACACCAATGTTTTCAAGAAATTGAACTGCTCAACGCCTCAGTGAGGATGGCTCTCAGATATTCTCTTCATAATTTTGATTGATCCATTATTAGAATTTCTTAGTAACTCAGCTTGTTTTTACCAAGATTTTTCCGATGACCTTGTTATTGGAGTTGGTGGCAAAAACCCCACAGATAATCTAGTTAAACGGGACATTCTCTTAACTAAAACCAAACAGTTTGCGGACTTGCTAAATTTGAAACTTAACCTAAAGAAGTGTGCTCTCATGAACTTTAGTAAGAATGTTCTTCCTTCTTTCACATCCTGGGGTATGATTTTCAAGCATAAAAAATATCTGAACATCTTCAGTGTACTATTTAACTCTATATTAACCCTAATTGTGCAGAGCTTTTTCTCATTCCTCTGTGCAAGGGGGGGGGGGGGGGGGGGGGGTCTTTTCAAACCTCCCCCCCCCCTTCTGTTCATCCTTAATTTTTTTTAAAATATCTGAAATTTGAGTTGTCTTTTCAAACCTCCCCCCCCCCCCTTCTGTTCATCCTTAATTTTTTTTAAAATATCTGAAATTTGAGTTGTAACTAGTTTCTAAACTTTCAAGTGTATGTTTAGACAAGGTTTAAGCGCTTAAAATCTTCTCATTAGATATAGAATTAAAATTTCATACTCATCTCCCGGAAAAAAGTTTGTAAAAGGATAAATTTTCACTTATAGCGAAGTTAATATATTTACCTGAACAAAAAAATCTAAATCAAATTATTTGTGTTCAGAGCACGGCGTAGTTCCCATTTGTCTTTTGAAATAAAGTTGAAAATATAAAAAACTTGTTTGGGCAGGTAAACTCTTCTGATTTATAAACTAAGAATAGGTTGATTAGGTGATACTTTGTGCGAGAAAAACTATTCTTTGTTTGATGAGCCACAAAATGAGGAAAATTTTGTTTCGTGTGCAGATGGAGTCATGGAAGAGATAACTTGGACAAATTATGAACCTGTTAGGTTTGGAAGACAAAGAGCTGCTGATATTATAAGAGATGTACCAGGTGTTAAAGGGTTGGCCAAAAATATTTTAGATTGCAGGAATCTTTTTTTTGATAAGAAAATAGTTACAAAAATTTTGAATTATACAAATTCACGAATTGATAATTATATGAAAAAGCCTCTCATATTTGAAAAGCTAAAGAAAAACCGAACCACTTGTGTCAGAAAAATATCTAGTGTTGAATTTTATGCTTACATTGGGTTATGCTACTTGAGGGCTTTTTCAGGTCAAAATGTCCATAATCTACTGGCGCCATCGGAGGGGGACTTCGAGGACTCTTTATGCCAGAAGGAAAGCGCAAAGCGCCCTAAAGAGAGCCTCCTTTTGCCATAAGGAACACCCATTGTCCGCGGACGGAGGTGCAGTTGGGCCCCGAGAAACTTATGAATCCACATTAAATCGAAAAAGTGGTGGTGGCCACATTTCACCAACCTTTTGTCTACGCTTATGACATCTTACTTCATGCTGTAAAAGATGGCAAACGACAACAATGGCCACGATTTACTGTGGTTTTTGAGAAGTGTTTCATCTTCCTATCTGAGCGATAAAAAAGCATGTATTAATATTTTCCCGAGAAAATCTTTCAAAAAAGGCAAAGTGAGAGTATATGAAAGTGTACGACTTAATGGAAGATCACACTGGCTAAAACAGATGGACAAAGTGAGATGTGCTGTTTCTTCATGGGCAAGGCGAACCAGAGTGATATGTGAAACTTGTGATGTGGCTTTATGCATTGACAATGGACATTTTAAACTCTTCCATACTTCAAAAGTGTACTAATATTTTTAAGATTAAATAAAATCCCTTTTATAACATTATCTTTTCTAAATTTGATAGATTGGAAACTCCCTAGCGTGGACATATGTGTACGCTAGGGTGTACCACGCCATAAGGGTAAAAAATGAAGTTTTGAATTTATAAGCGCACACATGCTCAGTCGAATCTCCCAAGCATTTAGGCGAAATTTGAGCAAATTTTAACAAAGTCACCCCTCGTGGACGGGACATTTTACTCAATTTATATCATTTAGACAATTGTTCGCTGCTGTTCGGTTATGTTTTGGCATGATTTTTTACGTTATGTTATCTCGTATCACGAACTAATACGAGTATAATAGAATAGCAGGCTGAAATTTTTCATTATATATCTTTGTAAGACACAATAAATGTATTACACTAGAACGTACGTTTTACGTACGGCACGGCACCGAATGGCGGACGTAAAACGTAGGATTCGTAAAATCCAGGTTGACCTTTAAATTGACATACAACACGAAAATCCTAGTCTGGATCACACATGGTCACTAGGGTGACAAAAAATGTATGGTAAAAATTTAAAAATAGAAAATTCATTTTCTTAGCCTCTTATTTTTTTCCTTTTAGGTCTTTAAACTTCCATGCAAAAAACTTTTTGATTTGCTATGATTAAAGGGTTGCGCACGCTCAATAAAATAGGGCAGTAGAATTTCCATTTCAATTTTTTAATGCTCTAGAAATGATTTTTTTACATGAAAGAACAAACATTTTATGGTTAGTCGGCCAAACATACGAATCGGTTTCTGCAAGCAAGCTGCCATTCAATAGAATTGTATTAGGTAGATTTTTGCATCTTCATCGAATCAAAGGAAAAACACTCACAGAAAGTGCAAAAATAACTGTTGAGGAACTTCTTTCGAATTGGAATAAAGCAAAAATACCCACTAAACAAAGCTATAAAATTACTAAAAAGAGTTTTATTCGCAGTGGCAAAATCTTCGAAAAAGCGTGAAAAGAAAATCTGAAACTCAAAAAAAGAAAGACGAAAAGTTTTTGAACATTCTTGATGATTTATTTGATGTTGCACATCAAGATGCCTTGAAATTAATACTTTGTAAAGAAGACAAAGAGTTTTTGCTTGCTCAAAGGTAGGAGAGGATCGATGGATAAAGTTGATAGAAAGCTTGCGGGTTTAGAAAAAAAAGAAAGAAAAGAGTAGAAGATGAAGAAAAAGGAAAGAAAAAGAAGTGAAAAGAAGAAAAGAAACAGAACGTGTTTTGCAAAATGAAACTAATTCGGATTTCACTGTTGAGGAAAATGAAAATGATGATACTACTACAGTAAAACTATCCAAAAGTCAAAACAGAGTAGTAAAAACCAGGAACATAATGACATCCGAACTATCATCGGCTTTGGATCGAACAGGTGTTAGTGACAGAAATGCTATGCACATACTTTTTGCTACTCTAAAGGCTTTAAATCATGAACCCAACCAATACACTCTCAAAGAGAGTCTTTGAGGCAAGCTAGAAGATTAAATCGAGAAAGTTCAAGTAAGACAATCATGGAAATTTTCAATCCATTGCATTGCTGTTATCGTTTCTGGCAAAGGCATTACAAAGCTTCTTGCTGTTCCTTTAATTGAAAACAGTAGTGGTTTTTCTCAAGCTAAAGTTGTTTTAGAAACTTTACTGAAATGGAATTTGCTTGATAAAGTTACAAGCATGTCATTCGACACTACAAGCAGCAACACGGGTAAAAACCTGGGAGCTTGTATGATTTTGCAGGAAAAAATCGGCAAAAAATTGTTACCTCTAGCTTGCAGACATCATGTACATGAACTGATTGTTAAACATGTTTTTGACGCTTTACTAGAAGAAAAATCATCTAGTCCAAACAAAAAAAATGTCTTCGAAGAGTTTCGTGAGTCTTGGAAAAAGATTGATAAGTCATCCTTAGAGTGCTTACCAACTGAAGAAAAGTGGGAAGTTTTTGATTCTGATGAATATGAAAATCTGATCGACTTCATCAAAGAACAGTTGTCCAGATTTCAACCAAGAGATGACTATAAAGAACTTCTCAATCTTAGTTTAATATTTCTTGGAGAACAAAGAACAGATGTTAAAATCTATGCCCCTGGTGCAGTGGCGTAGCCAGAGGCACCCCCCCCAATACCTTTTCTGCCCCCCCCCCCCAAATAATTTTATTTCCAATATGCTTGCCCCCCTAAATTCCTTGCATGCCCCCCCCCCCCCCTCTAAATTCCTTGCATGCCCTGGTGCTTTTTGGCTACGCCACTGCCCTGGTGCTCATCAGAGGGCAAGATGGATGTCAAAGTTTATATATTGCTTGAAGATAACCTTGAAGTATATTAAACATAAACTTAAATCATAGTGAGGCCTTAAAGAAATTCAATATATTCATTGTCAAAATATATTTAAAAAAATGGTTCATGAGCTCTTGTTCTAGCTTTGCACCATTAAATGATCTTCAACTACTTCAAAGTTTCATAAAATATAAAAAAGTAAGTAACAAAGTAGCAACAACAGCTTTAAAGGTTTTTCTTCTTCCCTTGGCTTTATTCGATTGAAGAATAAACAAACAAGAAAAACTTAACATAGTCCAATCAATCCAAAAACCACGAAATCTTTATCATCCTTTAACCCTATTAGTGCTGGGGGGCGTAAAACGCCCCCCCCCCCTTCACTAAAAAATTAATTGTAGAAAATTGGCTGAATCATATCCCTTCAAATTTTGTGACTTTTCCTAAAATCGCTAGCTGCATCTTTTGAAACCATTTTCATGGTAGTTGAATGACCCCTTCATGTTCAAAACTGTCAATCAAAAACAAAAATTAAAATTTTTCAGCAAAATTTTGACATTATCTGTACTTAACCTTATAACTTAGGATCTATATTATATACTACCCTGAAAATTTTTAATTATATACAGTTTGGAACGCATACCACTTTATATATTTAATTTTTTCATTAATCATGGCTACTTTTTAGAAAATGTCAATCAAAATTTTGATTAATCAAAAATATACCTAATAAAATATACCTTCAAATTTTACATAAAATATATGTTTTTATACTAAATCGGTCATGCTGTTTTCATTTCTGAACTCATTTTTTACATTTAGGATTTGAAAATGCCTATAAGTAGTAATCAAATTTGCAGTTTACTTCTGAAAATTGTCTCCAAAAACATTCCTTCACATTTTACATAAAATATATGTGTTATACTAAATCGGCCATGCTGGTTTCATTTCTGGACTCATTTTTTACGTTTAGGATCTGGAAATACTTATAAGTGTTAATCAAATTTGCGGTTTACTTCTAAAAATTGTCTCCAAAAACATTCATTCAAATTTTACAATGAAATATGTTTTATACCAAATCAGCCATGCTGTTTTCATTTCTGAACTCATTTTTCACATTTAGAGGTTTTAAAATATCAGTCAATGTCAATCAAATTTGCGGTTTACTTCTAAAAGCTATCTCCAAAAATATTCTCTCAATTTTACATGAAATATATGTTTTTATACCAAATCAATCATGCTGTTTTCATTTCTGAACTCATTTTTACATTTAGGATGTGAAAATACCTATAAGTGTTAATCAAATTTGCGGTTTACTTCTAAAAATTGTCTACAAAAACATTCATTCAAATTTTACAATTAAATATATGTTTTTATACCAAATCAACCATGCTAGTTTCATTTATGGACTCAATTTTTGGGGTTTGAATTTGAAAATACATATAAGTATCAATTAAATTTGCGTTTAGTTCTAAAATTTGTTTTTATAGCAAATAGATCATGATGATTTCATTTCTGAACACAGTTTTTGCATTTAGAGGTTTTACTGCTAGTGTCAATCAAATGTGCAGTTTATGTCTGAAAACTATATCCCAAAATATTCTCTCTAATTTTACATGAAAAATATGTTTTTATACCAATTCGACCATAATAATTTTATTTCTGAAATCATTTTTTGCATTTAGAGGTTTTAAATGTCTGAAAGTGTCAATCAAATTTTCGATTTACGTCTAATGTCTACAGAAATATTTTTGAAATTTAAATAAATATCTGTTTTTATGCCAAATGGAAGATGCTGGTTTCATTTTTGGACTCAGGTTTGACATTTATGGTTTTAAAATATCTGAAAGCTTGAATCAGATTTGCGGTTTACTTCTAGATACTGTCTTCAAAAATATTTTCAAAAAAATAAAATATCTGTTTTATACCAAATCGACTATGCTTATTAACTCTTTTTCTAAAGTAAAAAATTAAAAAGTTACGATTCTTCATTTTGAAGAAAAAGTAAAAAATACCTCAAGTGACATTGACGTCAATTTGACCACACAGTGATAAACATGTGCTACACAAGGTATTTTGCTACCTGAAAACAATAATTGGAAAAGAGAACCCAAATATATATAATTATAAAATATTGTATGATGTTGTAAAGTTGACACACTTGGCACGTTGATATAAAAAAGCATAAATCACTTTATTTGACACATTTATTTTTTCAAATAAATGAAAGATCACAAGAAGAGCTGTCAAGTTTGTTTTGATATGCAATACTGCAGCTTTATTTATTATTTTCCTTCTTTCTTTCTGTTCACTAACGATTTTTGACAGTCTTTATTTCCTGTTGTAATTTACTTTAGCTTTTCTTATGGATAAACCAACTCGTGATGCAGCCGCAAAAGCCTCAATTTATATGAAAGATGCGTTTGATAATATCTCTGGTAGTGATGATGAACTAGTATGCTATGAGTCTGAAGTTGAATCATACTCTTGTTTCAATCAAGATTCAAGTGATTCTGAAAGTTTTTTTCACGATGATGAAGGAAGTCAAAACTCTAACTTTGATCAAACAAGTGCTCCTTATGAAACTAGAACTGAGGATGATTGCACGGTTCTAGCTAAAGATGGGACTGAATGGAATAAAACTAGTGTTGTAAGAGGAAGAACTTTGTCTCAGAATATTTTCAAAGTTAAACCTGGTCCTACTTGTTATTCTTTTCGTGAAATAGACGATAATGCAACGTCGGCATTCAGGTGCATTTTTGACGAAAGATTTTACGTCACATTCAAAAATGTACAATTGAAGAAGGAAATAGAGAGGAAAGTGGATGGAATCTTTCAATTAGAGATTTAGAAATTTTTTTAGCCTTGTGCATGCTTAGAGGAGTTGTTGGAGCAAGAAAACTCCCACTAAGAAGTTTATGGTCAAAAAAATGGGGAATACAATTTTTCAAAGATAACATTCAAAGAGAAAGATTTGAAGAAGTACTAAAGTTTTTACGATTTGATCTTAAAACTCAAAGAAGATTTCGTTTAAAAGAAGATAAGTTTGCGATGATTTCTGAAGTTTGGTCAATATTTTTGGAAAATAGCAGAAGGTGTTATGTTCCTTTTTCCGAACTCACTATAGATGAGCAACTATTGCCAAAAAAAGCAAGATGTCCATTCACACAGTATTTACCTAGCAAACCAGACAAATATGGAATAAAGTTCTGGCTGATGGTTGATGTAAAGACAAAATATTTGTGTTCTGGTTTTCCATATCTTGGGAAAGATGAAGAAGGGACCATTGTCCTCTTGGTGAATATGTAGTGAAAAAGTTAGTCAAGCAAGCTATGGTTACTAAAAAAGGTTACAACATTACTTGCGACAACTTTTTCACTTCAAAAAAATTAGTCTCTGACTTAATTTTAGAAAACATAAGCTTTGTAGGTACTTTACGTCATAATAGAAAAGAAGTTCCGATTGAAGTGGAAAAAATGTAGGGTCTAACTTTTTACCCAAACTCGGTTTTATTTTTTCTTCCATTAAAACATCTACAAAATTTGGAGTAGATATTATTGATCAAATGTGTCGTATGTACTCGACTAAAGTAAAGACAAAGAGGTGGCCTTTGGCTGTATTTTCAATATTTTAGACCTTGCTTTGATAAACTCTTGAATTTTATACAAACTAGTAAATAGTTCTGAAATGTCTCGTCGGGAATACATCTTGAAGTTAGTTGAAGAACTCTGTGATACTTCTGATAATCTTTTGGAATCTCAAAAGCGTAAAAAAATAAATAGACGAGAATCAGAAACAAGAGAAGAATGCTCAAATAAAGCTACACGTAAGACTTGTTTTATATATAGATGTCGAAACAAAGCTTCAAAAAATTGCGATGAATGCAAACACCCAGTTTGTGGAAAGTGCTCAGCTAAAACAATTACGTTTTGTAAAAATTGTACATAATTCTTTTTTTATGTTACTTTTTCAAATAATTTTTTAATAAACGCAAATATCTTTACATATTTTCCACGTGGAGTATTATTTTCCATACTGCGGTCAAATTGACCGCATTGTCATTTTAGTAAGTTCTTTTTTCCTGTCGTTTTAGTGTTAAATTCTACATACTTGAAATGTATAAAAAACTTTTTATAAGAATTAAAATTTTAATTTTGACATGGGCTGTCATATTTAAATTATTTTGTCAGGTTTGACTAATATTTATTAAAAAAGGAATATAACCAGTAAACACAGCCTACTTGAAAATGGGTATATGTGTGTAAAATGCCATACACGGTAAACTTCATCATCTCCCTATACTTTCTATTAAACGTAATTCTCAAATTCAAAAAACCGTGCCTGATCCTTTTATTTTTGGGATAAATCAATTTTTTGACAGGTTTGATTGATTTTCATAAAAAAATGAATATCACCACTGAATTCAGCATATTTGAAAATGGGTATACATGTGTAAAAAACTTTATATAATTATTTAGATAAAAAGTTCCTTTTTGAGATGAGCTGTCAAATATAAATCAATATTTTGACAGGTTTAATTGATTTTGATAAAAATAGACATCACCTCTCGCATAGTTGAAATATATATGTAACATTAAAAATATTTATAAAAACTTATTAATATCTGAGAAAAATAGGATTCCTAGAATATTATTTATATTCTCAATAAAATATATTTTTTATACTAGATCTCCATGACGATTTCATTTGTGGACTCCTGAATTTTCTTTAATTCACATTTTAAGTAAAATATTTTTAAAACTATATTGATCACCTGATACCATTTTTTGGCTAAGTGTTAACCATTACTATGAAAAAATGTATCAAATTAAAGATAGAATTAGTGATGTATGTCTGAAAATTATCTCATTAACGTACTTTAATATTTTAAATAAAATATATTTTCTGAAAAAACTCAAATCAAAAAATTCGTTTTTGATTTATCATCATTATTAAAATTTTGATTTAGGATAAATTCCACATTAAAAATATCCTTCAAATTTAAAATAATTTTTTAAACAATATCGTCCATGTTTTTCATTTCTGTACTCATTTTCGAGCATTAGTCTAAAAAATAGATGAAAGTGTCAATCGAATTCGTAAAATTCAGTTTTTTCCAAAAATCATTTGTGATGTTTTTCTGACAATCGTTTTATTATAGTACAAAAATTTAAGTATGCGAGAAGTAAGGGAATGCACATTGAAATAAGAAGGCTTGATCATAAAAAATGAAATAGTAACACATTTAATAAAGTGATTTTATATCGTCGATATAGCATTCTTATAGAGGAGTAGGAAAGAAACAACTATTTAACTTGTCTACACGGAAGATATACCGTTTTCCAATGAACTAGGAGTTGGTCTAAAAATATTATAATGAGATTTTCAAAAAAAATCTTGAACGTCAAGAAGTTCCAACATTGTGAAACAAAAATCTTATTAGTTAATATTTCAATCATCAATTGACTAAAAAGTGATATAGAAATTTTCAAACATTTAGTACCATAAATATGACAGACACCAATATGTAAAAAGATATAGCTATTCTCAAAAAAAATTCAATTATACTCCATAGGCTCCAATTAAACAGTTCTTAGAGGGAATTCAGGATGTAACTGATCAACGTAAGATCAAACCTATCAGCACCATGGCGCCAACGAAGTTTGGCCAGCCAATAAGTGCTCATGCACTAGATGTCTGGTACACAACCTGGCTTGATCATTATTTATTTTGATTCTCTCGCTCTTACTTACTACTCCCAATCTCTCCAATTTCCAACTCATGCTGCAACTGAACGGTCGCTCAAATCTGCACCAAAAATCTAAACTCAAACTTTAAGTAACCTTAGTATACAACGGACCAACCATCTAGGTGTCCAGCACCAGGTTTGAGAACAACAGACACAGGAACTTATTTGCAGAATTATTCGCAGCCATTCTTTTCGGCGGGCCGGGTCCTGATCAGCGGGACGACGAGAAGCCAAAACCCAAAGGCAAAACCAAAACGCCTCCAGCGACTCCCAATAATGGAGAAAACGATCAATTGATAATTTAATGATAAATAACTCTAATTCTGCTTTACAATTTTGATAGAAATTACCTCAGAAAAGTCATGTAATTTGGATGTGTTTTTGTTTATTTATTTTTCTCAATAAAACATTTTCATTTTTTAGGAAGAAGAAATGGAACAACTGAAAATTAATGAATGATTTTTTTCATTCAATAAAATTTTCAATTTTTTATTGTTAATTGATATTTTTACCCCTTTTCTACACATAATTTGGAGATGGTGCGCATCTATTTGAAGGGAGAAAGTTTTGTTATGCATGTTGCTATTTATAAGTCCTCATTCATTGTTTACGTTGAGCAATAGGGCGGGGGTTAAAGTTTACATTAAGTTTAATTAAGAATGAAATAGAATAGACAAGAGAGGAGTAGGAATTCAGAAAAATTTGTTGTCCTTTTTGGAAGACGCTTGAAAGTCTCCCCCCCCCCCCCCCCCCCAAATAATTTCAAGAATGTGCGGCCCTGGTGTTGGAAGTCACCTATAAAAGTTAATTTACTTACAAGTAAAATATTCTGTGTGAATTAACGATCAAATGTTGATTTATCAAATAAATTAAGACAATATTAACCCATGCCATTCCATCGTCAGTTCAAACTTACGCAGAAGATTTCTTGATTTTAAGAGATTTTTATATCAAATTACGTAATCTCATCTGCTTTCTCTGGGGTGATATGGAGTACCCCAAAAAATGTAGAATTTATAAAATATTTTCATGTGTATATATTTGGCATTGATTGACAGGTTTGATCGATTTTCATGAAAAATAAATGACACCATCAGATTCACAATCAATTATTGTGTTCACGCGAGATTTTGTAAAAATATTCAATAGAAAAAAGAAATATGACGATTGAAATATGACGCTTCAACTGAAATAAAAGACTTCATGATTAAATAGTTATAGGTAGCTATATATGTAATTTATTTTGTCACAGAACAAATAGAATTATAAGTAGGCAAAACAAAATTGCATAAAAAAAATATATAACTGAAAATAATATAGAACTAAAAATGGGATTTTATACCGAATTCAATGAGGTGATTTTTTTTTTAATGAAATTAATTAAATACAAAACAAGGACTCTGTAGAGCAGTGGTTCCCAACCGGGGGTCCATGGACCCCTAGGGGTCCATAGAAGAATTTCAAGGGGTCCATGGAAATTCTACTTCAAACTACTTATGCTGAATCTCCTAATATACTTCTATTTTCCATATAAATATTATTTTGGTTAGCAAATAAGTAGTTATTTTTTATATATTGAATTTTTGTATTTACAACTATTAACAATAAAGATTATAAATTTCATAAAAATTACCAACTTATAAAATAATCTTTTATGGTTGTGCTATAAAAAGCTGTGTTCTCGTATTTATACGAAAAAATTTAGCAATTTTTTAGCAATAAATTTTTGCATTCGCTTCCCATTTTTGCATTCGTTTATAAATCTAAAATCATAAAATGCACTAATTTTTCCTGTTGTTTTCATTTTTTGTTTAAAATATGAATACCCTTGTTGGTGTTATATGTTAACCTTCATTTTTTACCGAGTGGCTTACTTAGTAGCCCGAAAAAAAAATCAAACACAATTGCTGAAGAATTGATTCACCTTGTGCAAAAGGGTTATTGGAAAAGAAGCAGCACAGAAACCGACTGATATACCTATCTCGAATAATACGATGCAGCGAAGAATTAGCGACATGTCAGTTGATGTGAAAGAACAAATTATCGGATTTTTGTCCCGCTTTTTTTCTTTTTGCGAAAACGTTAAAATGTTTCTTGTCTTAAAGAAAAAATATGAGCTGTTGGATATATTGAAATCTGAACACTTTGAGCTCCGTCTGGCTTATCTTGTAGACATATTTGAAATATTGAACCAGGTGAACTTAAAACTTAAAGGAAAAGAATTTGCTCAACCACTGTGACTCAATACTAGCATTTTTGGCGAAATTGAAGCTGTATAAGAACAGAATGAGTTTAGGAAAATTTATGTTTCCATTAAATAGTGAAATTCTTGCTGATGGTCACGTCGCAAGCACTTTATCCAAGGAAATCATGGATCACTTGTCTCAGCTAGACGATGAATTTGGCCGATACTTTCCTTACTTAAGCCCTAAAAATGCAGAACTAGCTAAAAATCCGTTTTTATGTCAGGTTGATGATGCCTTAGAAGAGGCTCAAGAAGAGTTTATTGAGCTGATCCACGATTCAACAGCCAAGAATTTGTTCCTATCAAACTCCTTGCCTAGCTTCTGGTGTTCAATGATGGAATCATATACAAAAATTAGTGATCCAGCAGTTCGAGTTCTTTTGCCTTTTGCTTCAACCTACCTGTGCGAAAAACAAAATCAAGGAACAAGCTGCCTGTGGAAGATGGCTCGAGGTATGTCATACTCATATTACATTAATATAGTGTCTTAATCACATCAATTCATACTTACCTACATATAACCTCAATACTTTTCATAAGTTTTAGAGTTAAGTTTTAATAAAGTTAAGTTTATACTAATTCATGCCTTCTTTAACAATTGAAGGTGTCCACTGGCTGTCACTGAGCCAAGGATTCATGAACTGGTTGCTCAAAAACAACAACAAAAGTCCCATTGAGAAGGAAGCATAACTGATGCTTTTTTTGCAACCAATAAGGAATTTCATTCTCTACTCTTTTGTTATTTTTTTGTGTTTTATTCATACAGGTTATATGATATTTTTATTCAAATATGGCATAATAATATATGTTATATATTAACAAAACACATAAAATAATTTTTTATTTATAAATATATTTCATATATGATTTTTATTTTATGTTATTTTGTTTTTGCGTGCAATATACACATACACTCTGCAACTAGAACAACATTTTAAAATATTATTTTTGCTGTGTATTTTACTCTTAAATAAAAATGCTTTAGGATTTCTCTGATTTCATATGAATAAGCATACGATTTAATCAAATGACTACAATCATTTTCGCATAAAAATCTTTGATTAATCTTCTTGGCTCAAACTATTCAGTTGTAGGGATCCACAGGTAGAAAAGGAACTGAAAAAGGGGGGACGGGATAAAAAAGGTTGGGAGCCACTGCTGTAGAGGCATATTTTGATGTACATCATTTTATTTGAAGGAGAAAGACAGTTCATTTATACCATTCACTCTACAATATCTCGAAACAAGCTGAATCCGTCAATTTAATTGACAATTTTGAGAAAGTTTTATACGTATAATCAAACAATATACAAATGAACGAAGATGATAAAGTTGAAACAAAATTTATTTATAATTAAAATTTGATCGTTTTTTATATCTAATCATTTGGTTGTCGTATCGTTTCCCTAAAATAAAAAATATTTTCACCTCAACATGAGTTTTCTCCATAAAATTTGATATTTTATTTAATAATTGGTGGCAGTATTTAAAAAAATAAATGATCTCCTTTATTAAAAACTGTCAAGGATAATAAAAATAGTTTAAAAAAATTGAAAAACTTTATTCGAAAATTTGCCTTTTTGATAATCAAGATTCAAAAAACATTTCCATTCAAAAACATTTAAAAGAAATTTACATTTCTTGCGTTTTTCTCTTTATTAAAAGCAAAAATAGTACCTTATTTTACTCTTGCCATATCTAATAGATAAGAAAAAGCAGCTACTGTCCATTTTTTTGTTTTTCTATTTGTGTAATAATTTCTTATTCTCTGATCGACTATATCCGTTCGACCCATGGAAAAATCGTACTGTTTAAAAATTGCAAGTTTACTTTTTTCATCGTCTACTGTAGTTCCTAAAATGGGGATGGGGGGTCTGGAAGTCAAAACTAATACATTTTTCTTTCCTTTTGATTTAGAAGATACTACATAACTATTCATCTCTATTATCTAAACATTTTATACTTTGCGGAATACCTTTTCTTCTTGTCTCTATTGTACCGACTATGGTATAATCTATAGAGGTATACAAACGGCCAATGGTTAAATTTCGACCTCTCAAAGATAAATATGCAGTGATGAAGCCTCTTATAAGTGTATAAGTTGGATGGCATTTTCAGAAGAAGAGGGAGCCTACTTTATATATACAAATATAAGAAAGTTTGAGAAGTTATAACTTCATTCCTCCAAAATAGAAACCTATCAAATTTTGCATATCTGTATGCACATACAAATGGAATATTCAAAGTTTGGAAAAATTCGAAAAAGTTATCCATAATATTTAAAAAACAGGATGTAATCATGCAAACTCCAGTCGAAATATAATTCAAAGCATAATTTTCATTCTATAGTCTAAAAATGAAAAAAAAAATTTTGCACATAAATATATGAATCAATTTTATATTATAATGATGAGTATCAAAATTAATATTCGTGCCTCATTGGAAATTTTGATATTGAAAAAATTTGTTTTATTATAGATTCCAAATAAAATCTAAACTTCAAAGAGAAATAAATTCATTTGTGAAACTAAAAATTTGAATATAGTCTTTAGAAAATAGAATCAAAATAAATCGTTCAAAAATCAGTACAACATATCTGACCACAAACATACCACGATTTTAGTCACAAATCAATCAAAAATGAAAAAAACTTTATATAACTACTTAATTGAAGAGTTAATTTTTTCAGTTTAGCTGTCATATGTCAATCAATTTTTGATAAGTTTGATTGATATTTAAAAAAAATAAACGTGACCACCGTATTCAGCATACATGAAAACGGGTGTATATAAATAGGAAATTTTGTATAACCATTTAAACTAAGTTTCTTTTCTTAGTTGAGCTGTCATATATAAATTAATTTTTTGACAGGTTTGGTTGATTTAAAAAAAAATAAACGTGACCATTGTGTTCAGCACACTTGAAAATGGCTATATATGTGTAAAAAAATTTGCATACCCATTTAAACTAAGAGTTTCTTTTTTTAGTTGAGCTGTCAAATATCAATCAATTTTTGACAAGTTTGATTGGTTTTTATAAAAAATTAAAAAATCAATCATTTAGTAGGTTCACCCTAAAATTTTGTAATTTACGAAATTATTGAAACGAAGTAACAGTCCACATGTATAATCTATTGCTAGATATGCCATACTCTAAAAAATGATGATTTTATACCATGAGTAAAAATAATCTATTTTGTAAAAATTTAGTAACTAAATTTTTGGTTGAGCCGATTTTATATTTGGTGTTCGAAGGCTATAAATGTCTTTGTTTTCTAAGAACCATATGGAAAGGGTTGAATTAGAAGATTCATTGGTAATAAAGTCAGAGCTCATTTATCCGAAAGTAGATTATTCGACAACCCCACTATCCGATGTAATATTGATTAGGAGTGAACGATTTTTCTCGGCCTCGCATTTCAATTGTCAACAAACCTGGTTCATATCAAATGAATTGGTTAGGTGGATTGATTACTCTGTATTACTTAAAATTAAATTTTAAAATTTTTAGCAACAAAATGTTACCAAGCTTGATTAATAACACAGAACAAAGAATCATCTTATATAATCTTCATATTCTACCTATACATATTCAGTCAGTATAAATTGTTTGACAATTTATTTAGAATACGGCTCTATGAATTGACAAAGAGGATAAATATACATGTAAGAGTACAAAATATTTTGATTGTTGCGACCTTCGTGAGTTATAAGATAAATTAAGTGTTGTATGTGCAAAAAGTAAGGTTTTGGTTGAGTAAGTGTTAATTAAGGAGAGATTGACTTAATATTAAGGTTTGCGTTTAAGTTGTTTTTAAAGTAGTTGTTGATATGTTGTTTCAGAGATTTAGTGTTTTTCCTAATAATGATAAAAAAATTATATTTTATACGGTTATTTTTGTATTATAATATATTATTCATACTAGTTATTTCTATTAGGAATAAAAAACTTGTAAAGCTAGTATTTTTCTCCGAAAATTAAAAAATAGCACCCCTAGTTTAATTGCAATTACTATTGTTACCTAAAATGACAATAGAAAATAAAAATTTTTAAATTAAAATGAAAATTAAAAATTACGCATTTAACAAATCCAAATCCTCTGTTTGACATATATGATTCCAAAAGTTTTCCATAGGGAAGAAAAATCTTTTCAAATTGCTTTTGTGTAATATCGTTAGGTAAATTTCCAATAAACAATCTGCACTTACCACTTTTTTTCATAAATTCACCTTCGACAGAACTACTATCTAATGAGCTTTTGGCATTGGCTTTATTTTCCACTTTTGAATTACAAATAGTATTCAAAGAATTCAATTTTTCATCAGAAAAATAAAGATTATCTGTATTTTTTTTATTATCTTCTTGCAATGAATTATCTAAATGTGAATTTACTTTGTTTTTATCCTGCAAATTTTCGTTCGGTTTTTTAATTGAACGATCCATAATAAAATGTCGGATAGGTTTTATTGGAGGATTTGTATCAAAAAATTATTTTTTAAAATATTCCTTAATTCTTTGAGAAAAAATATATTAATATATTAGTTTCAAAAAATATATAATTATTTATTTTTCATGCTTAATATTAAAAAAAAATTTTTACTTATGATTCATTTTAATTTGTAGGTTGTTTGATACGCCATCTTTACATTAGCCACATACGCTAATTACAGGTTTACAGGCAACTACACATTGCACGGCAAAATGATTCATTTTGACTTTTCAAGTAAATTTAATTTTCTTTTTTTTAAGTATGGTATTTTTCTAATATATGCTCATTACTATATTTATAGTATTTATTTTTAACTCAATATGCTAAAAAGCTTTATCTCTTTATGCTTTTTTGTGTAAATAATTATGTGTAAAATTGATTTGGTATCCAGGACATTCTGGCATTATTTGAAATGAATTTGTTGACACTAGTGATTCCTTAAAAGAAAGTCTATTGACACTTGAGTTCAAAAGCTGCTTTCATCCCCACACTTAACCCTATTAGTGTTGGGGCGTAAAACGCCCCCCCCCCCTCCTTCACTAAAAAATTAATTGTAGAAAATTGGCTGAATCATATCCCTTCAAATTTTGTGACTTTTCCTAAAATCGCTAGCTGCATCTTTTGAAATCATATTCATCGTAGTTGAATGAACCATTCATTTCCAAAACTGTCAATCAACATCAAAAATTAAAATTTTTCAGCAAAATTTTGACATTATCTGTACTTAACCTTATAACTTAGGATCTATATTATATAATACCCTGAAAATTTATAATTATATACAGTTTGGAACGCATAACACTTTATATATTTACTTTTTTCAATAATCATGGCTATTTTTTAGAAAATGTCAATCAAAATTTTGATTGATCAAAAATGTATCTGATAAAATATACCTTCAAATTTTACATAAAATATATGTTTTTTGAAGAAGAAGAAGAAGAATTTATTGTATTACAAAATTATTCAACGAAAAAATGGCAAGTAAATCAAACTTAAAATAACATATTTTTCGATGGCTTGTGGTGAGCAAAATTGTAAAAAAAAAGATTTATTAAAATCACTTGAGTATCCATAATCTTGCAAAAGCTTGTTGTAGGGCGTACTATCAAGAATGGGTGTTTATTTGTGTAAGAAGATCATCACTTAAAATTTGTTGTCAATCTTATTATTGTTGATATATAGATGTCATTTGTATCAGAGGTCTGGCAAGACCTCCGGGGAGACAACTTGCCAAACTTGCCAGCCTTATTATATATTTAAATGTGTAAATCGTAAAATGCTTAAAAAATATACTTAAAATAAAAATTTTCAAAAAATATTTTACATACATATTGAAAGCCACATTTCAAAAATTCTACCTAAAAGTTCAAAAAATTTAACTTTGAAATTGCAGTTTTATTTCATAAAAACTATATGATTGGTTGAAATGTTTATGTAATATATAATAATAATAATATTAATACTACCAATACTACTTTTTGAAAATTTTTACTTGTTTGATTTGAAGAAAGAATTAAACTGTTTTTCAATATTTCTTTTTCATGATATATATATCATTAGAAAGCTTATCGTTTGCTACATACTCTAGAATAATTTATTATTGAAAAAGTTTTAAAAATTTTAATAAATGGACTTTACTTCGAAAAATTTTGTCTAAATTTTTGAAAAAATTACGGACCACCTTTTGAGTGAAGCATAATGTGAAGATTTTTAAAAAAAAATTGAATGAAAATGATATCATTGGAATCCTCTTTTATGTGAGGTCAGTCAACTTTTATCTAGTTTCAAAAAATACCAATAATTAACGTGATGAGTTTATATATTATTTCTTCAAAATTTTATATTCACAAAAGTAGAATATGGTTTTTAACATTTTAAAATGTCATAGTTAAATAAAACTGTCGAAAATTAATATATATTTTTTACTTTTTTATGGGTCAGTAGTATAGGTCAGTATAATATTTTTCTAATAAATTTTAAATTATTTTTCAAGTGAAAAAAGTCGATTAAATGTACGAGTTTTGTTTGATAATCGTAGTCTACTTTTATTTAGTTTAGATACAACATTTCTAATTTTTAACGAAGGGCATTCGTTATATTTATACCGACAGTGTGCGAAGAATAAATCACATTATTGATTGATTTTAGAGCATAATTATGCGAAGAAAGATTAACACATGTTGCATTACGCGTTTGTGAGCGCAGTGAATTCTTATCTCACATACGCTTCACCACATCTTTAGCACGCGTGTGTGGTTTATTATGTCGATTGAATGTAAGAGTTTTGTTGGATAATCGTAGTCTACTTTTATTTAGTTTAGATACAACCTTTCTAATTTTTAACGAAAAACATTCGTTATATTTATACCGACAGTGTGCGAAGAATAAATCACATTATTGATTGATTTTAGAGCATAATTATGCGAAGAAAGATTAACACATGTTGCATTACGCGTTTGTGAGCGCAGTGAATTCTTATCTCGCATACGCTTCACCACATCTTTAGCACGCGTGTGTGGTTTATTTTATCGGGTAGTGTACGTTAGTTTATTTGTAGTGTTCCTAGCTTAAATCTTAGTCAAATATTAAAACCTTATAACTTTCACATTTCTCAACAAAATGCATCATGCGATATACCAAATTAAAGCATTTTTCTGGCCTTTCAGAATACATTACTTATATCATAAGTACTTAAGAAATGCCATTTTACTGTTTTATTTTATGGGCTTCATACCATTAATTAGCAGATAAGGGATGCATTTTAAACTAAAGCTCCTTTCATTATGACAAATTTTTACCTATATTATGTGACAATTTCCAGCACAATTATAAAGCGACTCTACTCTCAGAATCTAAATTTATTTGTAGATTTTTATAAAATAGTATTAGTTTTTCCATTTTTTTTATAAATTAACCTTCGTTTTTTTATTGGTCAGTATAATCTTTTTCTAATAAATTTAAAATTATTTTTGAAGTGAAAAATGTAGATCGAATGTACAAGTTTTGTTGGATAATTGTAGTCCACTATTTATTTTTAGATTTTTATAAAATCATTTTAGTTTTCGGTTTTTTTTATAAATTAACATTAGTTTTTACTTCTTTTGAAATAATCATCCAAAATTTAAGTGCGGGTTTGATTTACACTTTGATTCGAAAAAAATATGTTTTGGATAAATATTATTTTTATTATTGTTTACTGCATATAAATTTCTAAAGAGAAGATAAATAGATCAAAATATGTGTTTTAATCAATTTTTATCAATAAGTAATCTCATGAATTTTTTTTTCACTTTAATCCTAAATTTATTTCTATATTTTTATAAAATAATTATAATTTTCGACATCCACATTGAAGAAATAATGAGTTTTGTTGGATAATCATAGTCTACTTTTATTTAGATTAGATACAACCATTATAAGGGATGCATTTTAAACTAAAGCTCCTTTCATTTGGACAAATTTTTAGCTATATTATGTGATAATTTCTAACACAATTATAAAGCGACTCTACTCTCAGAATCTAAATTTATTTGTAGATTTTGAATTAATCAACCAAAATTTAAATGCGGTTTTGATTTACACTTTGATTCGAAAAAATATGTTTTGGATAAATATTATTTTTATTATTGTTTAGTGCATTAAATTTAAGGAGATAAGGGATGCATTTTAAACTAAAGCTTTTTTCATTTGGACAAATTTTTACCTATATTCTGTGACAATTTCCAGCCCAATTATAAAGCGACTCTACTTTCAGAATCTAAATTTATTTGTATATTGAAGAAATATTTTTTCAGTATAAAGAGTTTAGAAAACTTTTCTCTAATATGTAATGATATATTCTCATAACCTGTACGGTTGAACGCGGGTAGACAACTTGCGTGTTATCTCCAAACTGTATATTACGATGATTCTTCTCCAACCTGTATTCTACGATAATTCACCTCCAACCTGTATACTACGATGATTCATCTCTAACCTGTATACTACGATGATTCATCTTCAACCTGTATACTACGATGGTTTCTATAAAAACATATATTTCATGTAAAATTGAGAAAATCTTTTTGCAGATAACTTTTAGAAGTAAATCGCAAATTTGATTGACATTGACAGATATCTTAAAAGTGAAAAATGAGTTCAGAAATGAAAACAGCATAGTTGATTTGGTATAAAAACATATATTTCAGTGTAAAATGTGAATGAATGTATTGGAGACAATTTTTTGAAGTAAACCGCAAATTTAATTAACATGTATAGGTATTTTCAGATCCTAAACGTAAAAAATGAGTCCAGAAATGAAACCAGCATGGCCGATTTAGTATAACAAATATATTTTATGTAAAATGTGAAGGAATGTTTTTGGAGACAATTTTAAAAAGTAAACCGCAAATTTAATTAATACTTATAGGTATTTTCAAATCCTAAATGTAAAAAATGTGTCCAGAAATCAGCATGACCGATTTAGTATAAAAACATATATTTTATGTTAAATTTTAAGGTATATTTTATTTGATATATTTTTGATCAATCAAAATTTTGATTGACATTTTGTAAAAAGTAGCCAGGATTATTGAAAAAATTAAATATAAAGTGTTATGCGTTCCAAACTGTACATAATTATAAATTTTCAGGGTATTATATAATATAGATCCTAAGTTATAAGGTTAAGTACAGATAATGTCAAAATTTTGCTGAAAAAATTTTAATTTTTGATTTTGATTGACAGTTTTGGACATGAAAGGGTCATTCAACTACCATGAATATGGTTTCAAAAGATGCAGCTAGCGATTTTAGGAAAAGTCGCAAAATTTGAAGGGATATGATTCAGCCAATTTTCTACAAATAATTTTTTAGTGAAGGGGGGCGTTTTACGCCTCCCAGCACTAATAGGGTAAATTTGTAATTTGTAATTCTGAATTTTATTTATAAAAAATGCTTGTAGATTTTTAAAATGTTAAGATATATTTGCTTTCATGCATGAACCAATCAAACTATTATCTTATTTCGATAATTTTTTAGTCTGCAATTTAAAAGAACTAAATATTTCCTTTCTCCTTATTCTTACTCTTAGTCCCTAAAAATTGTTAATTCCCTTACTCTTACTCCCAGCGGTGATTTGAATTATTTTAGCCTTCTTGATAGAACAAAACAGTTTGAATTTTGATTTGGAGATAGCTTTATGTACAGAAGATATTTAATTCACCTAATTTTAGAGCTGAAATTTGAGTGATATTCACAGATGATTTTCAAGAATGTTAGTCTATCCTCCCTTTGATTTTTTTCTAGTTAAGAAAATGTTCTCCTCAACGTTTTTCCGTGACATTCATGTGTGAACCCATGGGGAACATCAATCCCTAATGTCTGCTCCATCAGCATACCTGAGATAATGATCTTCAAGTCGTGAAATTCTGAGAAGGAATCAAAGCTTTGAACAATAAATGTTTCCATTCTTTTTTTTTAAACTATTTCAAACTATAAATCAAAAAATTACAAAAAGGTTTCTCTAAAAGATATTTTTTCTATATGATAAATTCTATTAAAACCTTATTATTTTGATTGAGATATGATTATCAATAAATAAAGAATTTTGTTCTGGTAGATATGATTATCAATAAATAAAGAATTTTGTTCTGGTTGTGATTGTTTGTATGAAAACATTTTTATTTTAGATTTATAATTTTTCATGTTTATTTGTAGTAATTTTTTTTATTTTTTCATAGAAACAGGATCTTTCATGTGGGAACTGTTTGCAGATGATTTTCTCCGATTTTCTCCATTGTTTTCTTTGCTTCAAACATTTTCATTATTTATGTGAAGATCTATGTTTTATTGCGTATAAACTTTTCTCATCTTCAAAGTTCAAACTATATATGTATTAAGTGTCTAACTATAAATAATAAATTTAATTTTCTACTCCAACTTTTGAAGGAGGTACCGTACAGTCCAGGATGTGAAAAGAATTTTTTTTTGTTAGTTTGAACATTTTGTTACGGACGGAAATATGCCCAATGACAAAAAAATACAGTGAACCTTTTGTTTTTGACATTTTACAGTAGATTATCCATCAAATATGATCCATGTATCTGATCTAACTCCAATCTCATTTTTCGATTCCATCTCTATACTTCTTTGTGGTAACGAAAGTTTATCCCCTGAACTGAGAATAAAGACTGCAATTGAACTTAACTTATTCAAAGAATAATATATAAGTGTTGGTTTAGAGAATAATATTTATAAAGTATCAACAGAAATTGATGAGGAACTCATGGGGTTCTGTATACACCATAATGGCTACTGCGACAGTTTTAGGTCGTCCTATAACTTCAGTATACCCTTCGATAAATGGTGAAAAAGATTTAGTGTTTGATATTTTAAATCATACGTTTTCCCCAAGAAACAAATATTCCAATTTGGAAAGTTTTAAAATATTATGGACAAATTCCAATTATGTTGAATGTCAATATTTTATATCCAACCATTTCGTTCCACTTGTTAGCTTTATTAATAATACAGATAGTGACATTTTTCTTCTTAATCATCAAAAGAACGCCATGTGTTTGTCTAAGAAGCCGTTGTCAGAACCTTCGTTTGATGAATATAAAAATATAAAGAAAAAAATGGGAAATACCGAAACAAATTTAGCCCTTCTATCTCCTATTATGAAAACAGAACCTCTGAAAAAGAATGAAATAAGAGGATTTTTATCAACTTTAGAGATAGTTGATTTGTTAGAATCACATTCTGAATCCTTGAATTATGTTCCTCGGCATAAAAAAGAGAATGTTTTCTTTGTTGTTAAGAGAAGCTTTAAAAATAATATAAATAGCTTCAATGACAATTGCGGTGCTTGGGTGTGAATGTCCAATAAGATATATTACTTTATTAAAAATACTAATGGCTTACAAAATGTAACTAAAATTGAAGGAAAACACAACGGGGTATTAGGGATTAGTATGAGATAAAAGAAGAAAGTTTGATAATACTGCATATGTATTATTCCTCTTTAAAAGTTGCTCCTTCATACAAAAGAAGAATTTCGTACTTTAAACAACATCCAGATAATTTTGTTCATCTTTTCAGTCACTGTGTTTATGAATATATTGGTTCATACCCTGATATTATATCTTATCATGGTAATTGTCAAGATCATCAGAGTCATTTTACAAAGACAAATCCCTCAGTCTTTGAATACGTTAAGGACAAACTTAAAACAGATTCTCCTAAAACTATATATATAAGTTGCCTCAAGTCAAAAGAAAACATTCCTCGCGATTCAAAATTCATTTACAATGTAAAGTACTCTAATAACATAAGTTAAGATCCTCCAAAACTAGCAGATAATTTTCAACATGTTATGTCATTGATATCTTCGGATCATCCTTTTATCAAGCGAATGTCTGTGCTGTCTGGTGGTAGCCCAACAATCGTATGCTACACTGAGAATCAACTAAAACATATGAAAAACTGTATTTTTTTTTACAAAATAGTGCTACATAAGTGTTGAGTATTGACAAGACTTATAATTTAAGTTCAAGCTTTGTCACCTTTACTGTTTTTCAAAATGAAAATATTGAAACTAAACTAACAAAAAAAACTTCAATTTTTCTGGGTCAGTTTTCATACATTTTAACTCTACATATCAAACATTCAATGAATTTTTCGCATTTTTACATAAAAAATTATACTCTGAATCGCTTTATACTTTTCAAAGTTTGGTCATAAGCTTGGACAGGGAACTAGTTCTACTGAATCTATTGAATTTAATATTCCTAATGCAAAAATAATCCTATGTACACGTCATTTAATTTAATTTATTTAATAAAAAAAAAGCAAAGAATAATAACATACAGCATGGTGGATCAAACCAAATAGGTTATTGTCACACCTATAAAAAAATAGGAACACTATACTAAATTCATATTTACAACAGGACTTAAAAATGATATAAAAAATAGGAGAAAAAATCCAGAAAATAATTATAAAGGCAAAAAAAGAAGTGAGGAACAGTTATATAATAGGATAAAAAAAACTCCAAAACGTATCATTTTAAAATCAATATAGAAGAAAGAAAATTTTCAAACATGTTCACAAAGCATATAATTTTCAAAAAAAATATATATATATATACATACGTAAAAAAAAGAGAGAAGAAAGCAAATATCAATTATTGCTGATAGAGAAGCAATGAACTGGCGAAAAATTGATGTTGGATGTAGAGATGCATTGTGGTTGGAAGGGGAATATGAAAAGGAATTACCTAAAAAAAAATACAAAAGAGCACGAGTACCAAAATCTCAAAGATATAAAATATAGTATGGGTAATAAATATACTCAAAGACACTAACGAGTTGAAATAAAAAAATTTTTACATTTACGTTTGAAACTACAAGTGTTTTTCAGAAGCCTAATACAAATGGGAAGGCTATTCCAGGTTTTTATGGACTTTTGGTACATAATTTATCATGGTATGAACCAATATATTCATAAACACAGTGACTGAAAAGATGAACAAATCTTATATTTCTTAAATTGTGTTTGTTGCGTAAGTTGTGCTGATGAAACTGGCGATTTTAACAATAATTAAAATTAATTTCATGTTTTAGATTTATACATTTATGAACAAAAAGAGATAATTGAATTTGTCTAATTTGTAAAAGATTCCGGATTTTATATAAACTACGTATATACTCAGCATCCCTATTGAATAGAACTTTCAAAGCCCTGTCTTGTTTCTTCTGTAATGTTGGGAGTTTGGACAAGTTAGATGAAGACCAAATAAAGTTAGAGTAAAGAATCTTAGAATGAAAAAGGGCATAATAAATATTTATTTTGGTCTTAGTATCAAGATTTTTAATTTTGAACAACATGCCAAGTGCTATTGAGGTATCTTTTAAAACATTATTGAAATGATTTGAAAAACTAAGATTAAAATCTATAGTTACTCCTAAATAATTATAAGTATTCGTCCTCTGAAGATAGTTTTCTCCAATTTTTAAAAAAAGACAAATATTTTTGTTAAACTTACTGAAAATCATATATTTAGACTTTGGTACATTTATATATAGCTCATTAGTGCAACACCAATTATAAAATTCAGAGAGAAACTTATTAATAATATATTGATCCAAAAAAAGATTTTTACTTGTGCAATCATCAGCGTACAAATAAAGAGTAAAATCAGAATTTTGAAGAGCAAAAATATCATTAACATAGAGAATAAATAAAAGTGGGCCAAGGATAGAGCCTTGTGGCACACCCTTATTTAATTTAGAATACTTAGACGCACTGTTATTTAAAAAACATATTGTTGACGATTGGAAAGGTAACTTTTTAAAAGTTCTAAAAATTTATCTCTAAAACCATATCTATGTAATTTAGCTAGTAGGTATTCATAATTTATACTTTCAAAAGCTTTTTAAAAATCTATATAAATAACACACGATTCCAAACCATTGTCCAAGGTCTCTAAATTATAATTTACTAAATTTCCAACAGCTAAATCACTCGACATACCAGGCCGGAAACCAAACTGTCTTGAATTGATAATATCAAATTTATTTAAATACTTTATCATCCGGTTAAAAATAATTTTCTCGAAGATTTTACCTAAAAGGAAGGATGCTAATGGGTCTATAATTACGTGGATAGCATTAATTACCTGATTTAAAGACTGGAATTACTTTGGCGATTTTTAAACTGATTGGATAACAACTTTCAAGAAAAATTTTGTTAAAAAGTAAACAAATATTTTTAGATAAGAAACTTATAAGAATCATACCGATTTTATTAGAAATATTGTCCCAACCAGCAGAAGAAGATGAATTAAAAGAAATAGCTGTAATTACAATATCATCAACAGAAATTTCATCAAAAAAGAAGGAATTCATAACTGGGGAGATATTAAAGCTGGAAAAATGATGACAATTAGATTGATAGGAAAAAGAAGAGAAAAAATTATTAAAATCATTTGGCTTCAATGGGATTAACATATTACGTTTACGCCCAAGTAAAGGATTTATAACTTTCCATGAATCCTTTACATTATTCCGTAAATTTGAAAACTTTGTACGGTAAAACTCATTTTTTAAAAACGTTACTTTTTTATTATACTTACTTCTAATTGACTTGTGTAAATTCCACGTTTCAAGGGTTCTGTTTTTCAAGAATTTATGAAACAGCATATCTTTGACTTTCTTAATACTTTTAAGTTCACTCGTTTACCACGTATTTACTTTATGTGATGGATAGGTTCTTTTTACCAAAGGAAAGCTTATATCAATTATTTTAGTATTTCATCATAATACTTATTTGCACCTTTATTAATGCCAATGAACCAATCTTCTATATACAAGTTTGAATAAAAATTCTTAAAATTTTTGTTATTATATATTCTGCAGTATTCATCATTTAAATTAAAGTGATTGACATTTTTAAAATAATTTTTGCACACAATAAAATTGGGAAGATGGTCAGAGATATCCAAAGCTATGTTACCTGAAATACTACCAGCACAACTAAAATTAGAAAAAATATTATCAATGCAGCTTGAAGTTAATTTACCAAAACGAGTTGGACCTAAAATGCAGCTAAAATTTTTCATACATTAAATTGTAAAAATTAGAAACATTTCTGCAAATCTCAAACTTGTTCAAATCTAAATTAAAGTCTCCTAAAATGAAAGTATTTTTCTTAGCATCGGTGTTTAAAAATAATGTTTCTAATTCTAATAAAAATAGCTTGTAGTTCAGACAAGGAGGTCTGTAGATTATAATAATTCTAAAATTTGAAACATCAACAATCATGACTTCAAAAGAAGTGAAAGTAAGATTATTACAAACTAGATTGAATGCATACTTATTATCAACGTAAAGACCCACCACCTCTACCTTGCTTACGCTCAAAACAAATAAAGTTATATCCATCTATATCATTGTTACATCTATATGTTTCTATATTTCCGTAAGGGCAAATATGTCAATTTTAGAAGAACCTATTTCATCAATCAATAATTTAATATCATCATAATTTTTAAATGATTTAATTTAAAGGATAATATTATAGGTAATTTGAGAAAAAAAGTGAATATGAAAGAAATTGAAATAAATAAACTTGTAAATTCACTGTTAGGTACAAAAGGAGTAACAGACTCATCTTCTAATATTGATTTCGCTACTGAATTACTCAAAATATAAGAAATTGATACGGTTAATTATTTGAAAAAAAAAATTATACCAATTTAAAAAAAATATGTTCTTGACGTATACAGAGCGTTTCCATATACAGTGAAACCTGCTTAAGCGAGCCAGTTTCGGGACCAAATTAAACTGGCTCACTTAGGCAGGTGGCTCGTTTAAGCAGAAAACAAAAAATTTTTTATTTAACATTGAAATAATCACTAATAAAAGATTGTTTTAGCCTTTTTATGCCCATCGTAGATGTTATATTATCCAAATCCATAACTTTGCTTAGATATGAGGCGTTTCCATGGTGAGAAGCGATTTTTAGTTCTTCGAGATAACCTAATGCTTTAAGCACTGAACAAGGTTCAGGTTCATTGTATACATTATCCATATCATTCTCAGAGTCTTCGCTATCACTTGAGTTGACATTTTCAGAATCGAGTAGTTCCTGAGAAGGTAAATCCCAATTTACTAACTCATTGTTAGTCGCCAGCTCTTTATCGATTTCATCAAGTTTATCATACTCTTGACTAAACCAGTTTTTCGAAAGTAGAAGTATTGAAGTTGATACATCGTTTAAATTTTCATTTTCTTCGTCCCTTTCGCATACTACCTGATTGTTTTCTTCTGAGTTAAAACCACAATGAGCAAAACATTTCTGAATTGTCAAACGTTCAACTTCGTCCCATGAGTTACTTAGCCAATATATTGCTTGAAGAAGAGTAATTTTATTAAGAACTTCAGGTCCTGTGATGGTTTCATCAATTTGCAATTGATTTAAATATATGTGAGTTGTTTTTTCTGTATTTCAATTTAACAATCTGAATAACCCCTTGATCCATTGGTTGGTATACATGTGTTGTGTTTGCAGGTAAAAAAATTAATTTTGTTTTCAAGGTGAAGATGAAAATGAGAAGACGCGTTATCTAAAAAAAGCAAAAATTTTCGTTTTTGGGCTTGCATGCTTTGTTTAAATTTTTTAACCAAATCGTAAAGAAATCACCAGTCATCCAAGCTTTCGAATTATTCAAGTAGGTGACAGGCAAATTTTCAACTTTTATAGCTTTGAAACAACGAGGTTTTTTGTTCTTCCCAATCACGACAGGCTTGAGTTTTCTCCTGACATAAAAGAACATAATAGAACTGTTACTCGTACTTTTGAACTCTTAATACCATGGCAATCTTGATTTTTAACTTGATATGTTTTTCTTGACGTATTGCTTCGATAAAATAGCCCTGTTCCGTCCATATTAAATATATTCTCAGATTTATAATCTTTGCAAATTTCATGTAAGCTTTCTCTCCAGTTTTTAATAAAACTTAAATCAGCACAATACTGTTTCTTTTTAAAAAACTTTGCAACCATCCGTTAGAAGCGTGAAATGTCGTTATTTTTAAATCATTGGCATAGCGTGAAGCCTGGGCTTGTATTAAAGGACCATTGACAAGTACTTTTCTTGAGGTTACATCTTTAAACCATTCAAACGTTAAATAGTTTATTTCCTCATTACCTGTTTTTCGACCTTTGTGTTTTCGTGTTGAAGAAGCATTTCCTTCATATTCCTTTAAAATTTCACTTTTTTTAAGAATAATTCTTTGCACCTGATCTTTGCTAACACCAAACATTTCTCCTACTAAGCGAGAGCTTTTTAGTTTTTCATAGGCTTCACTTACCTTTACTTTTTCAGAAAGCATTAAAGTCTTCATTTTTTAATTAATTTTAACTTAAAAATCTAAAAAAAAAACACAAAAAACTTAAAACGTAACAACATATACTTAATTATGAATAGAGATTCAGTTACAAAAAAGACTGTAAATTAGCTAATTCAAACCAATAATTGTTTTTTACAGAATTATTACATTTGTAAGTAAAGTTGAATCCTATGTTTAAAAACTTTAATTTATCATTTACACATCAATAAGAGTAGAATAAATTGACTATGATATTTAGTCTTAATAAAGATGAAAAAGTTAAGAAACGCTCATCTGTTTCTAAAATGTATTTTAATTAGTTTTTAACAATAAATACCCCAAAAAACATTTAGAGCTTTTAATACTCTACACCAAAATTATTGTGACTTTTAAAAAAGATAAATGATTACTTATTTTATAAGATTTATTAGAGAAAAGCAACAGTTTTTTAATGCCAATAATAATTTTTAGAGAACCAATAAATTTACTATCTTTTAAATTCAAATTTGATAAAACATATCTATTACAAAAAACGTTATTACCAAACTGTTTCAACTTCAGAAAAAGTCAATAAGATTAGTATTTAATCAGCCCTCATTAAGTCATACATCTCTCTTTTTCATGCAAAACAATTTATTGAAATTAAAAGATATATACTATATGCAAATATCTAATTTTACATACAAGCTCTTTTCGAATACTTTGCCTAAAATATTCAGTCCATGGATTGCAATCAATTGTGCATCTAAGAATTATTGTCTTAGAAATTCTAGTAGTTTACCAATAATAAGGACTAAGCTTGTCTCTACGAAAAATTCCTTAAGACATAGAATAATAAAACACTGGAATAAATTTCTTTTGAAATTCGGAATAGAAAAGTCTTTGAGATATTTCAAGAATACACTACAAATGTTTTTGTTAAATAAATATGATCAGACCTGTACAAATAAAAAATGTTTTGTTTGTAAACTGCAAATGTAAACTTATCATGTTTTAATGTTCTTTCGCTCCTCTTTATTATACATCAGAGGTCTGGCAAGACCTCCGGGGAGACAACTCGCAAAACTTGCCAGCTTTATTATATATTTAAATGTGTAAATCGTAAAATGCTTAAAAAATATACTTAAAATAAAAATTTTCAAAAAATATTTTACAT
>JAUIRK010000537.1:0-13022 GCA_030549495.1 Nectonema munidae
GAGTCAAATTCCAGGGGTAGATTGTTCCTAACCTAGCATGCCTTAAATTATGTATATCTTTCTTAACCCCTATAACATGTATCAAATATTATTTATTAATAATATATAAGATATTGCATGCCTTCAAACGCTTCTATTTTTGTAGCATATACCTTTTATAATCATATTCTTTTATTTAGGAACAAGATACATACCGTCGTGCCGGTTTTTTACCCTGGTTTTCTTCCTCTGAAGAATTCAAAGGTTTTTACGGTTAGGTAGTGCTCTAGCGACACGATTCTACCCTTGTTAGTAATCAAGCTATCACTAGACAATAAGCTTGTTTCCCAAATTGGGAGCGTTCGCGTTAGGATTGTATCGTTCACTCAGATGTATTTATATATTGTAACATAAATCCTTGTAAAATAATATATATAACAAGCTATGCAGTAACAAGGGCCAGTAGGCTTTTAGTGTGATGGAAAGTCCAGGTAGACCTTAACTCAGCATTCGGGGCAGGCCACGATATCCGAAAGGATAGGTGCAAACGTCACAATCAACTAACTTAACTTAAGCATAATTTAATATAAAAAAGCAAACACAAAATTTATATATCACTGAAACAATTTTCACATAAAATCCTTTTGTCTTAATCACATAAATTTTGACAACACGAATAACATCTTTGAAAAACTATCTTCTTGTTTTCTTTGCAGATTTTGCATGGACCCCGTTTTTGATAGGCGAAACGACAACACTTTCTGGCTTGCAAATCCTATAGGATTTCAGAATTAATCTTACATCAGAAGAGATCTTTAAACAGGTATTTTCATAGAAGTTTCAGCCATAAGAAAACATAGCTGCGAATGTACCGTTATCCTGCCACTAAATTTTTTTTAAAAATGTTGAAGTACCAGCTGATAATAAAGATTGGGTTTTTAAATTATTTTCTAAAATGATATAAGTATTCAAAGCTTCTATGTTTATATAATTGGACCAAATAACCATTGACCAACGCCTAGATGTTCTATATGTTGTGTATTTTCTTAACATTTGATTTTATTTTATTTATCCACACCTGACTTTAAGCTAGTATACATGTCTATTGACTCAGGTAATCTTTTTGATCCTATAAGTTGCAATTCTCTAAGATGTTGAGTACTCAAACTAAAATTTTTCTTGGAATCGTTTTTAGATACATATGCAACTAGGGAAGAAAGTTATGAATAACTTCTTGAATCCTAGATTCACATTCTTGTAAAGTTAAAGATTTCAAGTGTTTTTTTTGAAAATGGCCGGGACGAATCTTTTGTTATAATTCAATGGACCTAGAATAGAAATTTTTTATTTTTAGTCTATTTACATAATTTATGATCCTTAAAAAATCTATCAACGCATATTCCAATACCTTGATGTAAATGAGTCTTTTCTACTAACCTTTACCTAACTAGGGGAAATACTTTTTTCTACTAACCTTTACCTAACTAGGGGCGTGAGTAGGGTTGGTTAGATGCTGGATTCGATAATTCAAGGTCTTGGGTTCGATCCCGCATCAAGCCTGCTTTCCTTATAGTTCGATACAAGCGGCGCAATTGTGCCTTCTCGATGAAAACACCCTATGGTACCTTTACCTTTTAACAATTCCTACTCCACTAAAATATTCTTTATTTTCTAATCTACTTTCATATATTTCAGGGACCATAACAAAAAATGACTTGAATCATTTAAGTGGTACATTTTAATACCCTATTTCCGAGGCTTATTAGTTTCATAAATTTTAATAGGGAACCCTTAACTGAGAGAGAGAGAGAGAAAGAACTTTATTCAAAATTAATTTAAATGAAAAATATATATGCAAACATTCCATGGAGGATCAAAAAGCGCGAGCCGATGAATAATAGCTTCCAAGCTAATGAAATTGAAGAATTATATTCTATGAATGCATTATTTGACATTATGTATAAATGTATATGTAAATACATATACTATGTTATCAATAATTATGTTATAAAGATGAAACGTAGATATAGTAATAAAATCACACGCCACAAAAATGAAAATTAAGTATACCTGGGCAGCGTTGTTTTGTACAGTAATATAAAATACTACTACAGGTCTCCAATTTTTTAAAATATTTGTAGCCGTCTTTTTCAATATTTATATTACGAAAATGCTCATGCAGGGCAAACACGTAGTCTTTATTGGGAAATGCTTCTTGTTAAAGGATAAACGTAGAGTAAAAATAGGGAATATTCTTATTGCAGCCCAAAATGCAATAAGTGAAGAGGGCGAGAATGATTGTGGGAAAATCCACACATGTGAAAATAATAGTACTCCCTTATGTGCTAATAAAATGCCCGAATGATGGCTTATGTGGCCCAGTTAATTCAAATAAAACATTGAATTTCCTCATCTCTTTATAAATTATTTCCCAGCGTAGTGATATGGGCGTAGATTTCACACTTGGGTGAGTAAGAAAAGCACAAAGCGTGAAAACTTACTTCAGTGATTTTCCGACTTCAGAGACTTTCCTAAATCCAAGTCTTTGAGTCTTTGAATGATAATATCTTAATTTGTATACGCTACGCCTTATGGCTGGAGTAGATATTCATAACTTTATTAGAATATAGATAATTTCGAGAAAGTGGTGTGATACGTTGAACAGCATAGTGATCCAAAATGTATCGTTTGTTGTTAAATTTTCATATGAATAAAGGTTTACTCTTCCTTTATCAATTTTTTGTGAAAAATAGTGTTTCTATATAGAATAATACACAAAGTTAAATTTGTTTTTGATTTTTTCTTTCATAGAGAGAAAACAGTATATCAAAGAAATTAACTAAATTATTTTTGCAATAAAATACTGGACAAAATTTCAAAATGACATCTTGAGGCCCTATGCGACCATCAGAAGTTATAAAAGAAGTTAATACGAGTAGCTCATTGATTTTTAGTAGAAAGAAGATTAGAAAATAAATTTAAGTTTTAAGATGGGGTTAAGTAAATTTTTGATTATTTTTAGATGGCGTTAACACAAATTCAGTTTTTCCGAAAATGTTCACGTTTTTCATCACTCGAAAGTGTCTCATTGATTATTTAATGAAGAAATAAACTTTATTGATTGTGAATCTTAACATTTTAAATAAAAAAATATCAAAATGACCTCTTTCGCCCATCCGAAGTAATAAAAAATTACCGCCATGAGAGGGTAAATCGATTTTTAAATCGCTTTTTGACAGAATTTGATTGATTTTCAATCGAAATAAACATCACCATTGAATTCAACATACTTGAAAATGGCTATATATGTATAAAAATCTATTTATTTGCAAACTTGTGAATTTGATGGAAATTGCCATATTTAAATCGCTTTTGGCAACTTTTGATTGGTTTTCAAATGAAATAAAGATCAAAATGGAATATACTTGAAAATGCGTATATAAAATTATTTTATATCTTTGATAAAAAACAATTTGGAGATGAGCAGCTATTTTAATCACGTTTTTCAGGATCAAAAAATATGATTGCCTTTGAATTCACGATATGAGGATTGGGTAAGTTGCGTTGAAATTGATTGCAAAAAGCTTATGAAATCTCACAAATGAGTGGTTAATATAACTTTTGTGGTTAGTTTTAGCTTTATGGCTTACGCTATATGTTTTGTGTGTATTTTTTTAAATAATTTTTCTAATTAATATTCATTGATGATAAATTGAGGAATTAGGCGAGTATTAACAAAAATGTAGAATTACTTTTTTGAGTTTAGCTCCACAATCATTTTAAAAAACTCAATATTAATTTTTTTTCAAAATGCTGAATCAATCAAGCTTCAAAATATAGGACCCAAGTTCTAATTCGCGAGATCATAAGTTACCAGTCTTTCTATTTGAGAAGTTTATGCCTGGTACTTTTGTCATCATCTTTATGAAAAGCTATCTATTCGAAGAAGGATGATTCTAAATGTTAAGTATATACTTTATCTTTCTAATATTTGCTTTTTCAAATTTAAATCCCTTCACTGCCCGCTTTGTGAAGCAAAAAGCGATAGTGTCGCTTGTAGCTCAAAAAGCTAGCCAATGTGGCGTAATAGCGCATCTGCCCATTGAACAATAACGACTTATTCCTCTACTCCCTTTCTTCGTCATCATCTCCCTTGATTTACCACTATGGACACACGACCCAGGCTGCAAACATACAACTGTTTTGTCTAATCGTTTCACATCTCTCCAGAAGTGTCGACAAAAAGTGTCAATTTTCCTCTAAAAGTAACATTTTTGTTATTCTTTTTAAATCGTTGATGATAAATAAGACTGCGTTTACTTTAGTTAACAGTAGTGGAGTCGTGATTAACACTTGTGGATGGGTAAAGAAAGAAGGCTACACGTCTCTTTCACACGCTGCACAAGCCTTCGAAGGTTCGTGTTCTTTTTGAAAGATACTAGCGCTAACCTTGCCTTCACTTTAGTCGACATCATTGTGGTTATTGATCAAGAGCGAATTTTTACGGAGTTAAAGAAAGATATTCCTTCCTTTGTTAAAATTATCCTCATTCCTAAGTCTGGTGGTGTAAGTACTTTCTTTTACACGCATTAAAAATGGACTCTTAGAAGGGCGGAGTAGGGCTCTTTGTGACAAGCAAAACCTTCAAATCCAATTTAATCAGAATTAATAAACCAAAATATATCTTACCCATCTCATCTTTACATCTATTGCACAGACATCATTCTTTGCGACTGTTGGCGAATCCTTACACCTAAGCATATCTTATGGACTAATTTGTGAGACATTTTAGAAGATCTTCAAAAGAACAATCAAAGGTTAATACTTTTTCAGAGTAGATTTTTAATTAAGTGCAATCAAACAAAGTTGTTTTTGGCTGTACTTATATGCAGGAGCTAACAATACAAAATTGTTTCACGCTCTGAAAATACATTATCACCTTTGAATATTCATTTAAAGGTCTTCTCTAGAAGCCCAGTGAGGTTTTATCGTACCCGAATATAGGAAAATTAGTGTTAAAAGGGCTAATTTTGAAACTTAACATTTTTTTTGTTTCCTGCATATTTTATGTTTACAGAAGAATTTTCCATAAAGATATGCTTTTCGAACTAAATGGTGTTAAATCTTACAATGTCATTTTCCATATCAACCTATATTAAAAAATTTATTATACTTACAGTCTTGAGACTGACATTAAAGTCCTTATTAGAGAAGTCTTTGTTGATGAAATGAATGTTTAAATATTGATTCTTCATATTAAAATATTCATAATGTTTTGAATATGTACCGAAGAAAGAGGTGTCTTAAGGAAATACTGTATTTATATATACAGTACAACAATTTCATTTTTAACCAGTGTTATTTCGAAAATATTTAGGAAAACCTTGGCAAAGTTAAAAAGTGGGTTCGAAAAAATTTTCTCCAGACCAGAGGTATTTGAAATTGAATTTGGGTTGAATGCATTTTCTTGGAAGATCCTTCTATTCTTGAAAAATTGGAAATGCCTAGATCGCATTTTTGATTTTGTGACTTTGTGAACATTCGATTGAGTGATTTAATCTGGAGCACAGGTCCCCCCTACATGGGTCTATTCTTCCAATATAGGTTTTAACCGTTCACCGACGGGGGTATCATGCGAGCCAGAAAACTCACACTCATTGTTGCCTGTTTTGATTCATTTTACAAAAGTCTTCTTTACTAAAAGCATAAGTTCCCACGAACCCACCAATGCCGTTATCTTTTATTTTATCTTAAGTTTTTTACCATAAAAAATCTTGAGTTGTCTTCTTTATTTTAGACCTCTATCCCCACCCAACCACTAAGGCCTTTAATCACCAGAAGGCCCATTATAAGAATGACCCTAAAACAAATACATAGTTAAAAATAATAAATATAAATATACATCTATCAAAATTAAATTATTTATGGATCATTCACAATTGACTTCAACATTTTTTTACTTTTTATTTAATTATGTTTAACAAACTCTCTACTCCCATGTTATTGTTATCCTATGACTGGCTATTGTTGTGAAGTGTTTCCTGATATTTCTCTTTGTGTTTTTATACACGCATGCATATACAGTTGTTAGAAGTAGGATAATTAGAATAAAAATGTAATAGAAGTAGTGATTCTTGCTTACAATATATAATTTTAATAAATACCCCTTGATTACCTCAAAAATACTTTTTTTTACATCTTTTCTTTATCCCAACTTTTATTGGGCCGCGATAAATCTTTGTCCTCACTTTCCCATCACATTTAAACTTCTGCAGGCTTTTTAGCAGCGTCTTTATAATATCTTTTTGATTTTTACTTTCCGACCGCTCATCTTTCTCAGAGCAATCGCTCAATTTTTTTTATGAAATAGACTAGATTAAAAATAATATAAATTGTTTGTATATATTACATATAATATATTTTATATATAATCTTTGGTCTCTATCCGTGCAATATGGCATGCTGCTAGTGAGAGAACCTGTTGCTAAAATATTTGAATTACGCAACTGTATGTGGTTGTTTCGAACGAATTTTTGACAGGTTTTGATTGATTTTCAAACAAAATAAAGATCAAAATGGAAATATACTTGTAAATGGGTATATATATGTGTGATGAAATTATTTTATATCTTTTATTTAAAAAATGTAGCTATTTTAAATAACTAAGTTTGCTGGGATTTTAAACAAAAAATATGATCAGCTGAAATCGATTGCAAAAAGCCTATGAAATCTGACAACCAGAATGGTTAATATAACTTTTAGGGTTAGCTCGTTTGCCATTTTTTCGGGATTGTTGATATTTACAGATTGCAAAATACTGATCAAAAGTCATGAAAAATTTCAGAAATGAAAAATCATTTTCACGGTTAAAGTGAAAAAAAGAAGTTTTGGTGAACAATTCTTCTTTATGAATTTAATCTCGCGTAAACCTAGTTTTAATACTTCCTTTTTCATTTTCCGCTTAGCTTTTCCAGATGTTTCGTAGAACGGAGGAAAATATTAAATTAATCATTTTATTCAAAACATATTTCATTTTAATTTATTCATATATTTACTACTTCTAATTAGAGGAGAACTTTTATCAAACTGAAACGAAACTTCAAAATTTTCAACCTCTTGTTTTCATTGAATTTATTTTATATTCACCCAATATTTTTTCAAAAAAGATGAAACCAAAAATATTTTCAAATCATACGTATTAAGTTACTTTTTCGCTTTTTGAACAATGTAGGCATCCTAGTTTTTTGTTTTGAATGATGAGACCAATATATTTAGCTTTGAATGTGTTGAATTGGTCCTCACTCCAGCAATCTGGATGGATCCGATGCGTTTGAACTTTCTGGAACTTCGTCAAAAATATTTTCAACTTGATTAAAATAGATACTTGATTCTTGCTGAAAAGGTTGAGATACATATTTCATTCCATCAATTTCATCTTTTTTCGAGTTTTTATTCATGAAATATATTATAATTTTTGATTTTTCCATAATAACTAGCAACTTTTCAATACACTGAGTTTTCAAAAATTCTATCAAGTAAGACGACTCTAAAATGCAAAAAATCATTATAAATTAGTTTTGTTTTCATTATACGAATTAAAATGAAAAATGAATTATCGAAATTTTTACAAATTTTTTTTTGAAATCCTGAAGGCAAAATAAAATTTTGAAATTTTTTTTTTTGATTTTTGTTGTTTCGTCAAAATTTTAAAAGTAACTTCAAAAAGGTAAATTTTAAATATGTTTCACCAATTTTAAAACTAAAGATTTTCATAACAAAAGTGAAAGAATTTGCAAAACTATGAAAAGAGGTGATTTTTCACGGTGAGGTTTTATAAGGTTAAATTGAAAAACAACAGTTTGAATGATATTCAGTGTTAGTTTCAGTTAAGATTTGTGAGGTCAACGATTTTTTTTTCATTATTTTATTTCAAATATTTTCATGTCTGTGAAACATTCATATTACAAGTGATAAACTGGAAAGATACCATGCAAATTTTCCAGTAATATCACCTAAAATTACCTTGCTATAAATCAGTCGAAAACGAAATCAATGATTTTCTCGAAAAAAACATCGTTGAAACTTTTTTGTTTGACAAGGGGAACTTGAAAATCTTTTCTGAAGTGAATTTGCTTGGTTTAATAATTGAAAATAATCTCAGTTTTAATCAGCACATTACTTATCTTTCTATAAAGCTCGCCAAAATAAATGTTATAATATTACCTCATGCTAGAAAGCTCTTTCCAACTAAAGTTCTTCTGATATTACAAAAAACTCTCTTTCTTCCTCATCTTTATTGATCAACTTTGGGCACTTTAATTTACATCGCTTAATTGTTTTGTATAAAAAAGCTATCAGAATTGTTACCCATTCAAAAAAAATGTCTCACGCGAACTCTTTGTCAAACTTAACTTATTAAAGTTGGACGACATTTATACACAAAAAATTGGAATATTTATCCTTTTCAATTTGAACTCTTCGCATAATTATTTTCAAAATTGTATTATACTTTTCACTTCAAAACCTTCCTATTTTTTCAGAAATGTTATGAAACTAGATAAACCGCGTTTCAGACTTGAAACTTCTAAGCTTTCTATAAGATACAAAGCTGTTTGTTTTTACCAAAAATACAGAAGCTTCATAGCAGAAAGGTGCTCTTCAGTAAAGAAAATGAAACTCATCATGAAAGATTGCTTCATTTCTTCATATAGAGAAAAAACACCTTGTAATGTTGTTAATTGCTATATTTGTCAATAATTAGTTAATGCGTGTCCGGACATTTGGCCGAAAGACAATTGGCAGACAGACATTTGGCCGACAGACATCTGACCGAATGGACATTTAGCCGACGTACATTTGGCCGAACAAACATTTGACCGAACCGACATTTCACCGAACAGACATTTGACCGAACGGACATTTGATCAAATAAACATTTAGAATAGATTTTAGAATTTAGAATAAACATTTAGTATAGTTAGAATATTGTTAGAGTTAGCTTTAGTATAGTTAGAATATTGTTAGTCTTAGAGTTGGTGTTAGTATAGTTCAAATATTGTTAGTTTTAACGTTAGTGTTAACATAGTTAGAATATTGTTAGTGTTAGTATAGTTAGAATATTTTTAGAGTTAGTTTTAGTGTTAAAATATTCTTAGTTTTAGAGTTAGTGTTAGCATAGTTAGAACATTGTTAGAAAGAAGAAAGTATAGCATATTTTTAAATTCAACCATAAAATGGAAGATTGTGGGGCAGTTTTTTGCGGGTCAGTAATTAGTAAGACCCTTATAACCTATAAAAATATAGCAAATTAGTCCTGAGTGAGTAAGAATGATTGATTAGTTAGATGCTTAATACTCAATGAACGAAGAATCGAATGCAATTATAAGCGTGAAACTTGTGCTCTGTAGACGAATATATTTCATTGGTGGCACGTAAGGATATACAAAATTGTGTTATAAAGGCATAAGATAACATACGCATCTTTACCGTTTCCGGCCATTTGGCTGAAAGATCAATTGTCTGTTCTGTTGGTCAATTGTCTGTTCCCGTCAAATGTCCGTTCGGTGAAATGTCTGTTCGGCCAAATGTACATCGGCTAAATGTCCATTCGGTCAGATGTCTGTCGGCCAATTGTCTTTCGACAAATGTTCGGGTACCAGTTACTGATATTTCATGTACTCATTTCATCTTGATGCTCTATTTGCTCTTTAATCTCTTCCCCTCAAACTTATTACACATCCTTACTCCAACAATTTTCCTATTCACTCAACAACATTCTCATCCAACCCAAAATCAATCCACTACCTTTATTTCACCTTTCCTCACCATTACCTTTCTATCTTCACAACTGTTTCATCAAATCCATATACACTTCTACTGGTGCCCAACTCACTCAAACATTCTAGAAAACACTTATGTTGATAAGCTAGCTAAAAAAAAGTCCCTCAAAATACTCCTTACATCCCGGGTACCTCATTTCCCCTAGAAACCTATACACATCTACTTAAATCTACAACTCAATACCTTAGACAAGAATTCATCCAATCCTCACCCTCCATTTTCTTCCAACATATAAACAATCCAAACCAAATTCTGAACATTTGGTCATAAATGAAATTCTTCCCACCACTACCACTAATCAGATGGCTATCTGGACAATCCCCCTGCAACTCCTATCTCAACCGCAGCAAAAAATTACCAAGTAATCTAGGTAGATTCAATTGCAATCAACAAGAAACCTCTCATCTTTTACTTTCCTGCTGCCACTACAACCACTCAAGAACTTCATTTCTTTCACTATCCGTCAAAACTCTCAATCGCCCACCATCTAATTTTTACGAACTACTTTCATATCCGAACCTCCTGAATACCCTAAGTTCTCTCATTATCTTCATAAAGTCAAACTTGCAATCTTCTAACCCAGAGACTTCTTCTTATGCCACATAAACTCACATTAAAAAAATCTACAAAAATAACTACACTATTTTCTTTTATTTAAGACTTATATTCTTTAACACACAATTACTACCTTTGCTCAATTAATCATCCTTCAACTACCACCTCAAAAATCTAGCTTTCAACACTTTAAACTCCCTCAACAACTAACCAATTTCTTTAAAGTCCCTCATTCCTAATCAATTTACAAACCAAATCAATACAATTCTCTCGAACTTCAACTTTATACCTTTTCAAGCATTTCCCAAGCATATGGAGAAGACCGATAGTGCTTAGATATTTCTTCCTACATAGCTACCTACCTACCATACGAAATGGACCATGTTGATTTCATTTCTCGACTGAGTTTTTGCAGTTACAGTGTGAAAATGTGCCGAATCAACTTTGCCGTTTATACCTGAAAATTGTGTTAAAAAAGGTTTACCAAATTTTAAACATATTTTTATACAAAATCGAGCCATATGCATAATATAAAGATAACAAGGTTTATCTTAATATCTAATTACAATTTGCAATTTTATGTGTAAATATTTTTCTTGAAACACCATCCAAAAGAGATTTTGAATGTAATATTATTTTTTATTACAAGTTTATTGAAATTCTTTATAATCTACATATATTTTTTATTTGATTTAAAAAAAATTAATTAGAAAATTTATTTATGATTTAATTTAATTTTTTGAATCAATTCATCTAGGTGTTGTTGTATTAAAATGGTATACGCTTTCATTTATTTTGATTGATACTGACTTTTTCATATTAACAAATATTTTTTTAAAAAGAAATTATTTTCAAAATAAACTTTCCTTAAAATTTAGAAATATTAACGCAAATGTTTTTCCTAATCTAGAAATAAAAAATGATATCTCTTTTCGAACTTTATTAAGGTCAATTTATTTGTCTTTTTTTAGTGTAATATTTCATATTATTTTTTATATTTTAAGCGATTTCTTTATTGATTATTTAATAATTATTTCTTCAAAATTCTAATACTTAAAACTGTAGTCATAAAAAAAAACGTTTGAAAACCAAAAGTTCGAAAATTAAAAATTAATTTAATTATGTTAACAAATATATATACATATCTCATAACCTGTATGGTTGAACGCGGGTAGACAACTTGAGTGTTATCTTCAACCTGTATATTACGATGATTCATCTCCAACCTGTATACTACGAATATTCATCTCCAATCTGTATACTACGATGGTTTCTATTCCATGTACAAATGACTAGGGAGACAATGTTCAACTTTCTGTTCACATTTTGCTAGATGTAAGATTTGATATACCTCATTCGGGGAGACGATGCTACATCAGTTATTACCTGTATACTACGAAGGTTCATCTCCAACTTGTATACTGCGAATGTTCATATTTTGCTAGATGTAAGATTTGATATACCTCATTCGGGGAGAGGATGTTAGATAAGTTATTACATATATTTTTGCAATTTTTTCACGATATTAAATAATATATTTGTCGCTACCTCGTACGATGTTACAAAAGTTATCACCTATATTTTGCAATTTGCACGATTTTAAATATATTTGTCAAAAAATCGAAAAATGTTCAAATCAAAAAATATTTATTCTTTTTAAATATATCGTTGGCTCCCCTTACTTTTAGTTTCGTATGTGCATAATTTAATAAAAATTAATTATTTAGGTTTATCTCTCTATTTTAAAAGTAAGGGGTGCCAACTTTTATTTTGCCCATCTGAAACTCCATTGAAATATATAAATGCATGCACTTATATTCCTGCCCCCATTGAAATCAATTTTGCCTCCCCCGCCACGCTTTGCGTTGGCGATGGGGCTAATTTAAACAATCAAGCCTTTTATTCTAGAAATCAATTATATATCATCTTTATTCTAAGATATTTGTTTTATTTAATGTTTTTAGACTTTGCTTTAAATTTTTGTTAATAAAACTTAGTACAAATAATATTTTCATGTAATTTTTAGCCTATTACTTAAGGATTGGAATAGCTAATTTATATAAATTTAAAGTTTGTATAATATTTTAAAGCTTCAATTTCTATTTAAAATGGCCAAATTTAAATTCATGGGAACATACCTGTCAATTTATGGGCCCATATCCTAAATAAATTTTCAAACAATTTACTTTACTGACTGAATATATGTGTAGGTAGAATATGAAGATTATATAAGATGATTCTTTGTTTTTCTGTGTTACAAAATAACTTGGTTACAATATATATCACAAATATATTTTAGTAAGTTTTAAAAATTTGTTGCTAAAAATTTTAAAATGTAATTTTAAGCAACAATGCATTTCAATACAGAGTAATCAATCCATCTAACCCGGGGTTTCCCAACCTTTTTGTTACTGTGTACCACTTATGGACTTATTCTGTAGGTGCATACCACCTAAATTTAAGGATTAGTTTTTGACCATAAAAGAACTATACTAAAAGGTTAACAGATACAATAACATATGAATATAATACAAGTAAACGAATCGGCAATTAAAAAATATACAAAACTTAACTTAATTTATTTGCACATGTGCATAACGATAAACAAGCAAAATATTTAACTTATCGACCAATAAGTACCCACTCGT
>JAUIRK010000539.1:0-10118 GCA_030549495.1 Nectonema munidae
AACACACATGTTCCTTCTACTCTTCCTCCCACGCTTTGCACTCAACTCCTATTGATGATGTCTGCCACCTATGGGTTGCTTGTCTCAGGTTTCCTACGTCTAAGCCCCTTTCTCAACAAATGCTTTGACTTCATATCTCCTATAAAAGCAGCAAGCAAAGGACTTTCATTTCACTCATTTTTAACGCACTGAAGAAGACAGATTGAGTCTGTTGAAATATTTGCTACAATACCACTCCTTTTAGTACCAAATAAAAGTTAAAAACTTTGATTTTTACATTATTCACTATATACACAATGGAGGTTTCCTTATCCTACATTATATAGATAGATATATAAACAATGCTTATGGCCCAAGCCAAACTCCCATCCTTTTTCTTTTCATTCTTACATCAATGAATCATGATCCACGGCACCTGCCCAATCGTCATTTCCATTGATGTCCTAGCGGATATTTCTACTGTCAAGATATGAAGTGTTCTATTCCTAACAGTTTTTGGTGTCAAAAATGTTATAAATTGAGTGAATCATTGATATTTTTTCTTCTTCCTTTTTTCATCTCCCAGATATTAATTTTGAATAATATATTTTTTCTCTTTGATTTCTTATGTTTCTTTCTTATTCGGTAATAATAAGCGGTTCACCCACCTTTCACTAAAAAATTAGTTTTACAAAATTGGCTGAATTACATCCCTTCAAATATTGTGACTTTTCCTAAAATTGCTAGTTACATCTTTTAGTACTTTTCTGTGATAGTTGAATTGCCCCTTATGTCAAAAACTGTTAATCAAAATCAAAAATTAACATTTTTAAACCAAATTTTGACATTATCTGTAATTGACTTTATAACTTAAGGTATATATTAGATACTCCCTTGAAAATTTATAATTATATACAGTTTTGAACGCATAACACTTTATTTATTTAATTTTTTCAATAATCATGGCTATTTTTTGGAAAATATCAATCAAAATTTTGAGTGATGAGAAATCGAATTAAATATTTATTCAAAATTTACATAAGATTTATGTTTTAAAACCAAAATGACGATGCTGCTTCCATTTTTGGACTCAGTTTTTGCATTTAGGGTTTGAAAAAATTTAGGGCTTCAAACAAATTTGCGGTTTACGTCTAAAAAATCCTTCGAAATATATTTTCGAAATTTTAAAATAAAATATCTGTTTTTATATCAAACCGACTATGCTTATTTTATTTCTCTAATCCATTTTGGCTAATACGGTTAAAAAATATCTCGAAGTTTCCATTGAATTAGTCATGATGATGTATGCCTGAAAATTATTTTTTTCCAAAAAAATTGATTTCTGTAAAAAATTTTAATAAAATCACTAACCAAATACTTTCTTCAATAATGTGAGTATAAAATATTTATTTAAAAAAAATAAAAACAAAAGCATTATAAAATCTTTTGAAGATTAGTATGAGAGAAGGAAGCAGCGCGAAAACAAATTGAAAAGAGGACGTGTGATCAAAAGAAATCATTTTAAAAAGGAAGCAAGAATCTTGACTGAATGGAAGATCTACAATGTTGCAGTGAACTAGGAAGTGGTGTAAGATCATTTCCAAAAATTCTGATTTTGCTCTTGTTTATTACCGCCCCTCATCAAAAATAGCTCAATTCGTATTTTTATTTCATCAAATGAAGCAGAAATAAACAAAAAAACGTAGACTTCAAATATCTGTTTAGGGACTTCGCTTTAAAACAAGAAAAGCAATATCCCAAATCGCTTTCACAAGCTAAAGAAATCTTTTCAATAATTTATCGAATTGAGAGAATTCAAAATTATTTGGCGGGGGTGGGATGAGGGAAAGACCTTTTCGCCTAGCATGTGCGCCTCTAATATATAAGTAAGCGTTGTTATATCAGCAAAAGGATTTTGTCTATAAATTACAAATTGCTAAAATAATTAGAAATTCATGTTCAAAATATTTTTAAATAAGTTAACAAAAAAGTAAAAAGATCCCGTATTCTGTAGGTGATTGTGTAGTTCCTAAAACGCAAGATGTCTTTTTAATTTCATTTAGTTTAATAAAGTATTGTATGGTGGTTTTTAAGACATATACTAAACTAGTTTTAAATATACTTAAAACTGCCTCTTTCAAAAAAGACATTATTTATGCGTAGGTTGTTGTAAAAACGAATATATGTGAAATCTTAAATTTAAATGATTTTCAAGAGTCCATGCCCCTTTCAACTTATCTTCTTCCTAACAAAGATACTTGTGTGAAACCGAATCATTTTATTTCTTATGATTAATTTTCCAATAGCTTGTCATTATATTCAACTTTCGCTATAAGCACTTGCTAGAGACTATCCAAACTAGTGCTTATATTGTCCATGTGCTTATATCGAAAAACGATTATTTATTAAAATGATTTATTATCTAACTAATTAAATACAAACAATTAAAAATAATTAGAATAAAAAAGGAATTTTATTGAAAAATAAAGTTTTTAAAAAAAGTATTCATGTATTGAAGATTGACGCATTTTTTTGCTCTCAATAACATAATTTTGGAGAGACTTGTGTTTTTTTCAAATGAATCGTTGTCACTCCACATTTTTCACTTTATCCAACATTTGTAAAACTTCACTCTAAAAACAACGTTTATATTCTAAATTTTTTAATGTTTAAGTACCTAAACATTTCAAAAAAGGGTTTAAAATTCTTTCAAAACGCTCTTCACCGTTCCTGTCATAAATGTGCTTTATTTTAAAACACGTATAGTGTTCATTTCAATTAGGGGCGTAGATACAGACGGGCAAAGCCATCTAAAAATTTGTTTGCCTCCCTCCTTTTGCCTTTCAGCTAGGCTTTTTTTCTTTTATATAAAAAAGTAAAAAAATTGAATGACGGAATGGAAAACATACTTAATCAAGTTTTATTTCATTGTTTACAATAATTAGAACATCCATTATAGCGTATTTTTCAAAAAAAAATTGTCACACCCCTTTGAGTACGCTTCTGCTTTATAGTGTTGAAGTTATGTTTGAATGTGATTAAATCAATTTTTGTTTAAAAAATCTGTTTTCTGTCAGGTTTACCTGTATCTAAATTTATTAGAATATAAAAATTAAGAAGGCAAGAACTTTATTTAATATCATTGAATTTTTTTTCAAATTTAATGAAATTTGATGTTTTGAAGAATTTGAATTCATCTTTGAGAACGTATTTTTGGAAAAAACGCAGCAACGTGTAACATTTTGGATAGGATAAGTCCAGAATATAATATAACTTCAAGAGCAAAGCTATGGAAGATTTAAAATCTTCTGAAGGAATATTAGCACCATCTCCTCTTTATAGTGAAATTAGATGTTTTATCTCGCAACAAAATTATAATTCTCAAAGGCGACTTCTTTTTTGACGATATGTTCCAATTATCGTTTTAAAAAACATACAGTAAAGATTTAAACTTTCATTATAACATGTAAAAAGCATTTCTTGACCCTTCGATTTAGATACGTACTATATTTTCTTTTTTAACAAGGTTATAAGTTTCAGTAAATGAAAATCATCATCAGCCCCCTGAAATAAAAATTTTTAATACTAAAAAATATTTTGATAAAAACTTACCTCAAAAGATGTATTGAAAATCTTATCGAGTTTTATTAAACAATCAATCCAATTTTCTTCTAAAGAAGAACACGTGACAATCATTTCAAATTCTTTTTCAATCTGTACGAAATATTCGATCATACTTTGGAAAAAAAATAACAAAACGCTTACAAATTTTTTACTTCTAAGAAAAGGAAACTTTTCCAAAATTTCTTGTATTTCTCCGTTTTTAAAATTTGATATTCTCCTTCTTCTGTTTTTGAAAGTATTAACTTGAGAGGTAAATAATTTTGGAAAATCAAAACTTTTATCAAAACCTTCTAAAATTTGGTATTAAGACTTTTCTTCGTTTTCCAAGGTATATTAAATATAGTTTTAACTCAAAATAATATAATAAATATTAATGTAAAAGATATAACCTACATCAATGATATACAAAGAAACTTTTTTGTTCTTGTTATTATTAGTCAATTTGTTTCCCCATTTCCATCTTATGTTCCGAACTTTTTGGGACAGTTTTTAAGAAAAGTATGTCTATAAAACTAATACGTTAAAAATGTTAAAAAAACAAACAAAAATGTACCCACGGATATTTTATCGTATTAAATCCAATATAAGGATAAAATGAATACATTTCTCTAGCAAATTCCAAATATTTATCATTTGTTCTGAAGGTTGTGTCTTGAATTACATGATATGCACATTCTTAAACAAACTTGTTGAAATCTACTAGAAAGTATATAAAAGTTTATCAATTGTGTTCGAAAATTTTGGAAGAAAATCTTGACATTCTTGGGAAGTACTTAGCTATTTTAAACTTTGAAATGATAGAATATATCGATAATATAAATAAACTTACTTTAATGCTTTCATGAACTTGTTTTTTTGGAAAATTTTGTTTCTCTTCAAGGCACGCAGCCCTGATAAAATCGCTCAAATCCGCTTGCAACAGGCCCTGAACATACTCATACTTTAACACAGAAAACATCGTTTTTTTCACTTATCTCAAAATTAGTTTATTGAAAAAATGAAATAAAAAAAGTAACAAAAAGTAGAATAAAACCTAAAACTAAACTAGAATGAAATTAATGTATATTAGAGCTTAAAAGGTTAAATTACTACGTGGTAAAATCTTTTTTATTTTGCACGTCTTGAAGAGATCGTGCTTCCTATATAATTTTGGGGCACTAGCTAGACGCCCCTATTTTTTCTAGTTGCCCTTGATGAATAATTTTAAAAGCAAAATCCATAGCACAATCCTTATTAGTTAAGCAATCCTAATAAACTTTTGCTTAGCTCGCAATTGATTTATTGGTCAAACACTAGAAACAGTTTAATAAAATTTATTTATTTATTTCACTCTTCACGGACGAAACCCATCCATAGACACTAAGCCTTAATCCGCCATGGACCTAAGTTGTCCATGGACCACAGGTTAAGAATCCCTGTTCTAGTACTTCGTTATTGTACAAGTATAACATAGAGATTATCATTAAAAATTGCTTCTCCATTCCTTTTCAAATACACATGGATTTTTATCCATTAAAAAATTATTGAAAGAATCCCTGATTTATTTAATGAAAATAAAAGAAAAAATTCGACGTTTATTTAAAAAAAAATGGGACAACTTTCAAATTTTCAATGTCTTTGTGACATCTTCTTTCGGAAAAAGAAAGTGAATATTGGAGAGAAAATGAATAAGTAAATGCGGAAATAATTTTTATTATTACAAATCAAACAAGGAGCAATTATAGAAAAGACCAAATTAAAAGCACAGCAAAATGTAAGATCGTAGTAATATGTAGTTCAAATAATATTCACTAGCACAATGACTTTCACACCTTTGTCTCCCCATTTTTATTATATCAAATCAAACAGCGAGAAAGCTTTATTTTAAATAAGTAGCAAATTAAATAGACGGAAAAGTATGGCTATATTGTAGAAAATATTTAAAAACACATGTGAATCTAAATTATGATGGTTTGTCGTCACATATCTCATTTCTTTTGGAAAATAATGAGAAAAAAATATGAGGGGTTGTTTTCCGTGTCCAACGTTTTGAGGTTTTGGAAGATATATGTAAAGATATATATGTATTTTTTAGCCCCAACTATATAACTATGTCTAGCAAACTGTATATTTTGCTTTTTCCTTGTCTCCCCCGTTCTTGCCATACCAATGATATACGTTTTCTATAATTCAGTATTGGCTTTGAGGTGTTTCATTCGTCTATTTGGATTTTTTATACTTATAATTTTATCTTCCCTAAAATAACGAATTTCAGTTATATAATTTTTTTGTCATTTGTTATAAAGTTCTTTTTAACCTTTGTGTTTATGTTAAAAGATTTTTTTTTTAAATATGCTTTTCCAGATTCCATTTAAAGTACTCAAAAGTGCTTGTGTTATTTCATTTGATTTTTGCCACCTCATTTATAAAGCAGAATCATGACTTTGTTTTCTGCTCTCGTGGGCAGAGTCGAATTCAGAAAAAGAGCACCCATTCCGACTCTAAACTAACACATTATGCATATTTTTAAGCAATCTGGTTTCTGCATACCTGCGCGTTATGCGTATCTACTCTGTATGGAGAAAAAAAAGATAGAAACTAGTCTAAAACTTACTGTTATAGATGGGCTGTATAGTAAAAGATAAAATTATCAAAGCTAGGAAAACATTCAGGTTTGTCATCTTCGTTACTGGACAAGAAGAATAATGAATAATATATAAAAAAAATTATAGCATTTATATATATGCCTGGTTATATACCCTTCCAATATTATAAAGGCTATACGTTTTATCATTGAGCAAATCTTTGAAATGATGTTAGCATTGTTTGTACAGTGAAACTTACTTGTCTTACACGCTGTCTACCGAATTAAAAATAATCCAGTATACCTTGAAAATTTACATCTGAGTGATCTCTGCATTTCATCTTCTAGCAAGGAAGTGTGAAAGTTGCAATAGGTGGAGAAAAACGCTGTATGAAGAAATAACCATGTCAATTTTAACACAAAGCTGGGCATCACGTCGCGTTGTCTGGATGCTTGTGTTAACGTTTTAGCACGGCTTCCTGGAGGAGGAGTCAGAAAATTTGTTATTTACTTCTTGTCTACAATGTCGAGCTACGTGTGTCTACGTCTCTAGATTTTAGTTTTGCTCCATCATGCTTCACTATATTTCATTTGCGGTGTAGGAGAAGCTGCATAATGGAGAAGGCAGTTTCGTGTAAGCGTATTCAAGCGAAAAGCCAAGAATATTGCATGCGTTGGAGGTAGTATGCAATTTTAGTTCGCCAATTCCCATATTAGCGAGTAGGGATTATCGGTTTCAAATTTGACGAGTACTGATTAAGTATTCTACTTTTACAATCACCGATTCGTCAACATAGGAAAATTATTTGCGCGCATTTATTTTGATAAATGGTGCATCCCTTCATAAATCGCCCTTCCGAAATTTAAATCGTACATTTTCGCAGTTAATAATTTTAAAAAGGAAGAATCGCCAGTAATTTCTTCATTTCTTTTGAAAGTAACTAATTAGTGAGACAGTGACATAGTTTGAAGGTTAGATAAAACGTTGTACAGCGAACTTCTTAATTGTACAGATAGTTAGTTGTGTTTTGTGGTGGGATTCGGTGAAAATTAACCGATTATATTAACCGATGAATAAGATCAACTAAATCACTGTAACCGAACTCTAATTGACCGGTTTCCCAAAACTATTAGAAAACTACAATAAAATAGGAGATATTGATGCTTTAGTTATGAGTTAAGAAACTATCTATAACGTTAAGTTAAGTTAAGTTAAGTTGTTTGTGACGTTCGCACCCATCCTTACGGCTATCGTGGCCCGCCCGGAATGCTGAGTCCAGGTCTACCTGGACTTTCCATCCCACTAAAAACCTACCGGCCCTTGTTACTGCATAGCTATGCCTTGTTACATATATTATTTTACAAGAATTTATGTTACAAATATATAAATACAGCTGAGTGATCGATACTATCCTAACGCGAACGCTCCCAATTAGGTAAACAAACTTAATGTCTAGTGATAGCTTGATTACTAACCACGTAGAATCGGGTCGCCAGAGCACTACCTAACCGTAAAAAGGCACTACCTAACCGTAAAAACCTTTGAATTCTTCAGAGGAAGAAAACAGGGTAAAAAACCGGCTATAACGCATGATGTATAATAAGCACATTTACTGATTAAATTTTGCGTATGAAATAGATTAACAAAAACTACTACGCAAATGCTATATAGCTTATATAATAAAATACGAGGGATAAATGATTTATGGCTTTAACAGAAATGATTAGTGTGATAAATTATTATTATTATTTCTCTTGACTATCGTTATCGTATATAAAACATATGTAGATGAAGATATGTTACTTCTACTTTGTATAAATTTTACACTTGTATTACAAACGCAGTTCAATCAATCAAAAGAAGTGAACACAAACATAAGCACACACACATTAGTAAATCAATTGTCATATAGTTTTTCGTATAAACTCATAATTTCTATTTTATTCGTTGGCTTTTCCCAAAAAATTTTAAACTTTAATTTGTATGGCTTCAACTACAAAAAGATAAAGATCAAGCAGAGTGTATGAAATGCAAGAAGATTTTTAAATGCGCTGGAAGTTCTACATCAACCCTTACTTACCATTTGAAAAATGTTCACAATATACTGAATAATGGAACTTCTTTTTCTAAGAAAATCAAAACCATAGAGCAATTTTTGGCAAAGAAAACCATTGAAGAGGAAATTTCTGAAAGGGTCTGTTATTATTGGCTGCCTTTTACATCCATTGCAACTTGCCGCTTTATATAAGAAAGTTTACGTATAGAAAAGTATGACAAAGCTCCACCTCCTACTCACAAAACTGTAAGAAAAATGATAATGAATTTTTATTTTAAACAAAAAGATAAACTGAAGCAATACTTGAAAGAGGAAGTGAAAGACAAAAAAAGATTTTCTCTTACTCTTGACGAATTCCTCATACCATTCACTTAGCAGTGTTTTATAAAGTGGAAAAGGAGTTCAGAACCAAGATTCATCTTCTGATGATGATATAAAATATGATTTATATGAAGATGTAGAGGTTTCATCAAATTATATCAAGTATAGATTCCAGACATCGCTGAGCGTTGTAAGCAGTGGGATCAAAAATTAATCTCAAAATTTTAAAAAATTGACTTTCCTATTTAAAAAAAAGACATTTAAACAAAAAAACAAAAGTATAAAAATAATTTTAGAAACGATGGTTTACGGGAATTTAAATAAAAAAACATGCTAAATATAAAATATATTCACTTAAACTTTTTTTTGCAAATTATACTCTTAATTTTCAAAAAAAAATATAAAAAAATCATAAAATAGTTTTTTTTTTATCAAATGAAAAAATATCGATTTTATTGATGTAATCAAAATAATTTTAATCAAAATAATTGTTTAAAAATAAAATAATGTAATCAAAATAATTGAAATTATTGAACTTTAGGTGTTTTTAATAGTAGTCGTAAATACACACTTATTCGAACATTGTTTAGAACAGTTTAGAATATTGCTATTTAAACGTTTACCTATTAAATTCCCTTTAGATCATACTTTTTAAAAACACGCTTTTTTGAAGACACTATTTCAAAAAACGTTTACTTACTTTAAAGCCATTCTTTGAATATATTTTCTTTCGCAATCTTGAAAATTCACAGAAAATTTAAGGAATTTAAAAAATTAATATGAAATTTATATTCTTAAATTGACTGGTAAAATAGTGTATTATTATTTACGCAAAATTTATCATCCTTTTTTATGTTACCCTTACATTTGAGATTTATCTTCCAAAATTATGATATTAACTTTTATAATACCAATATAAATATTACCACTTTTACATTTATATATATTTCTTTTTTAACCATCATAAGACACGACTGTGAAAGTTATACACTTAAATTTCAATAGCTTCTATTAGTGCTACTTTCCATGTATTAAACATATTAGATATTTTCGTGACTTGAAAAATGGACATAAACAACTGTTTTGCGTTTTTGAAACATCTAGGACTTTTCCTTTTTCTAAAAAGAGTCTTTCACAGGCAGACGTACATTATTTAACATTAACAATAAAACTAAAAATATTTTATTCATTATAGTGTTAGATTTTAACACACTAGTACAGGCGTTCTTAACCTGTATTCAGTCATGGAACTCTTTATAAGCTGATGAAACCTATGGACCCCCTCCTAGGAAATTTTCACTCAAAAGTCATAAAAAAAACTTTGCGTAAAATTAATATTTGTACTTGCAAAAAAATACTTAAAGTTTTTTATTAAAATGATGCATTATAAAATGTTTTTGAATATTTATAAAATATTTTAATCAAAAAAATGTATATGAAAGTATATTTATAATTTTTAATAAAACATGGGTTTTTTTCATTTAACCTTCGCAGACGAAACTCATCCATTTAACTTAACCACTGGTTAGAATCCCTGCTCTAGTACTTCGTTATGGTACAACTATAACATAGAG